>JAJPUD010004745.1:96031-106916 GCA_023553655.1 Myrmecobius fasciatus | reverse complement strand
TCCCTCTCTCTGGGTGTATATGGTTTTCTTCAGTGAACAACTGGAACTGGTTTGAGACAATTCTTTGTTGCAGAGAGCCATGTCCATCAGAATTGATCATCATGTAATACTGTTGTTGCTGTGTATGATGATCTCCTGATTCTGCTCGTTTCACTCAGCATCAGTTCATGCAAGTCCCTCCAGGCCTCTCTGAAATTGTTATCTATTGAAGAGTGGCTTGAATTCTTATATATATGAGACAATTCTCTATATATTTTAGAAATGAGGCCTTCATTTCTAAAATTTATAGAGAATTGTCTCATATATATAAGAATTCAAGCCATTCTCCAATTGATAAATGGTCAAAGGATATGAACAGACAATTTTCAGATGATGAAATTAACCATCTCTAGTCATATGAAAAGTTGCTCCAAATCACTATTGATCAGAGAAATGCAAATTAAGACAACTCTGAGGTACCACTACACACCTGTCAGATTGGCTAAAATGACAGGAAAAGATAACGATGAATGTTTGAGGGGATGTGGGAAAGCTGGGACACTGATACATTGTTGGTGGAACTGTGAACGGATCCAGCCATTCTGGAGAGCAATTTGGAGCTATGCTCAAAAAGTTATCAAACTGTGCATACCCTTTGACCCAGCAGTGTTTCTACTGGGCTTGTATCCCAAAGAGATCTTAGAGGAAACTGAATGGATGTCCATCAATTGGAGAATGGCTGAATAAGCTACGGTATATGAATGTTATGGAATATTATTGTTCTGTGAGAAACGACCAGCAGGACGATTTCAGAGAGGCCTGGAGAGACTTGCATGAACTGATGCTGAGCGAAATGAGCAGAACCAGGCAACAACAAGACTATATGATGATCAATTCTGATGGACATGGCTCTCTTCAACAATGAAATGCTTCAAACCAGTTCCAATTGTTCAGTGAAGAAAGCCATATACCCCCAGAGTGAGGGATGTGAAATGTGGACCACAACGTAACATTTTCATGCTCTCAATTGATGTTTGCTTGCATTGTGTTTCCTTTCTCAGATTTTTCTTTCTTGTAGATATGATTTTTCTTGCACAACAATGATAAGTATGGAAATATGTATACATGTATTCGATTTGTCAAGTATTTTAACATAATTAACATGGAGTGGATTTCCTGCCATCTAGGGGAGGGGTGGGGACTATGGGGAAAAATTTGTAACAAAAAGCTTTGTAAGGGTCAATGCTGAAGAATTACCCATACATGTGTTTTGCAAATAAAAAGCTTTAATAAAGAAAAAAAAGAGTTAGGGAAAGTATCTTCTCATATTTATTCTTTAGGGCCATGCTTATTTATTTATTTATTTTGCTGAGATAATAGGGGTGAAGTGACTTGCCCAGGGTCACACAGCTAGGGAATGTTAAGTGACTGAGACCAGATTTGAACTCAGGTCCTCCTGACTTCAGGGCTGGTGCTCTATCCACTGCACCACCTAGCTGCCCCACATTACACATTTTTTCACATTGATTACAATGTATTGATCAGCTTTGTTTATTTTTTCTTTTTTTTTTAATTCTTTGTTAAATGAGATGGCTCTGTAGGAGGGCAAGATAGAAATTTAGATGATGTAAAAAAACTAAAGATATGAGCAAAACAATTAATTTATATTTTTGTTTTATTCTATGAAGTGTTCTCTGACTAAATAGTGGTTTAGAGCCAAAAAATATCTTGGGGAATCATATGATGCAGTCTCCTCATTGTCTGGATAAGAAAATTGAAATCCAGGGAGTTTAAATAAAAGCAAAGGTTAGAACCCAAGTATCCTGATTCCTCACACCAGTACTTATTAATCTTCTGTTTGACTTTCAAAGTCCTTTATAACTTGCCACCTTCCTAGCCTTCCCATCTTCTTACAGCTGCTCTTCTTTGTAAGACTGACCTCCTGGTTGTTTCTCTAACATGATACTGACTCTCCTGACTAGGCATTTTCACTGAAAGTCCCTCATGCTTAGCAGGCTCTCCCTCTTTTTCTCAGCCTCCTACTTTCTATGGCTTCCTTCAAGTCTCATCTAAAGTCCCACTTTCTGCAAGAAGGCTTTCCCAGTCATCCTTAATCTTGGTATCTTCCCTCTGAGACTACTCCCATTTATCTTGTGTACATTATATTTGTATAGAGTTAACTGCATGTTGTGGCCCCCATTAGATTGTAAGCTTTTTGAAAGCAAGAATTTTTTTTTCTTTTTTGCCCAGTGCTAAGCATTGGGCACTTTGCAATCAAGCAACCAATCAATACATTTATTAAGCATGCCAACCCTATTATATGCCAGGTACTGTTGCTAGGCACTAGGGGTACAAAAAAACAAAAACCAAACAATCCATCTTCTCAAGGAATTCACAATCTAACAACATGGAAACTATACCATCCTGGTATCTTTTACCAAAATTAAAAGCAAAACATCTGGATAAAATATAGATGCTATAATTAAATAGAACAGTTCTAGAATTGATATTCCTCCTCCAACTGTTTGCTTATGCTGTTGTTACTACTTCTTGGAATATCTTTCTTTTCTTTGATATCTCTCTGAATCCTTTCCTTCCTTAAAGATCCACTTAAAGTTCCATTTCCTTCATCTTACCATTCTAATCTACATTAATTACATCTTATATCATACATACACACATGGGTATGTGTGTTTATCTACATAAATATACATGTATATATATATATATATATGTATTATATCTTCACACATATATAACCCAGGTTTCCAACTAAGATTAGAGTAATTGTGCATGAAACTTCCCTAATTAATTGAGAGAATGCTTACAGGATTTTGCATGATTTCTGATGAGCTGTCTGTGTGAGAGCTTTGTAGAGAAAAGAATTTTCTTTAAGAGAGACACATGTGGTGCCAGACTCCCTTGGGGACCAGCTCCAGACAGGTTAAGAGAAAAAGATTTTGGAAATGGCAAGCATATAAGGGAAATTATCTCCTCAACATGTCCCTGATTTCCAATTTTCCTCTCTGGAGATTTTGGAGAATTTCATCAGACTCTTTCTCTCTTGGTTTGAGCTGAGCTTTCCCAGCAGGAAAGTTCATTTATTCCATATATTTCCTAGTATATTCCAATCTGTAGATCTTCTCTGGTTTCTGTTAGCTATTTGTAAGTTTGTAAATAAGGTCTGGTTGTTGTTCACTAAGTGATGCCTTTTTGCATCACCAGCATTTAGTGGGAAGAGGCCAAATTAGTGGGTATAAACTTGGATAACCTATCTCCCTTAAGAGATAACAGCCTTCTTTCTCTGATTTTTTTTCTTGTCGATACAATTTTTCTTGCACAAAAATGATGTGTGGAAATATGTGTTCATATATTCGATTTGTCAAGTATTTTAACATAATTAACATGTAGTGGATTTCCTGCCATCTTGGGGAGGGGTGAGGAGTAGGGGGGAAAAATTTGTAACAGAAAGCTATGTAAGGGTTAATGTTGAAGAATTACCCATACATATGTTTTGCAAATAAAAAGCTTTAATAAAAAAAAGAGATAACAGCCAAAAAGATGGTATTTTTTGCTTTGAACCAATTGTACAGCTATGCCAGGAATATTTAGAGAGGGCAGAAAGACAGGAGAGAGACTCTGATCTGGTTCAGCAAAGTGGAAGAAACAAAATTCAGCCTCAGGATTTGCTTTTCCCACTTAACTCCAACTCTTGCTTTCTGTGGTCCAGACCTGATTTCTCTACGCAAGCCTCTCAGGAATCACATTTAGATAAACTGTGTGAAAATACATCTTAGACTTATTCTCTTATATTTCCCCATGCTATCAATTGAGTGCTAGGATCAGGTAATATTTATCTTGGTAGCTACACTAGATAGTATGACATCATTATGCATTGAGTACCATTTCTGGAGTCAGGAACAGAGATGATGCGAAGTCCTCATGGCCATACAGTTAGTAAATTTCTGCATTCATATTTGAACTCGGGTCTTTTCCGATTGCAGGGGATAGAATGCTATCCATTGAGCCACCTAGCTGCCCTAGTACCCAGCATAGTATCAAGCAAATAGTAAATATTTTGTTGAATTGTCTGGTTCTCCAAAATGTCTAACACAGTGTCTTGAATGAACAAAGACAACATTCAATACATATTTATTGATCAATACTCACTCCCCACTTGATAAATAATATGCCTTCCTTATTCCTTACTAGAACTCTGGAGGGCTACTAGTATTCTGTGGTCTCTTGATAACATTTGGCTTTTGAGATTTCAGGATGAGGCAGACAAGATTCAGTGACCTTTGACATCCTTTTATCAAGTCATCATTATTGTAAGCCCAAAGAAGAATTATTTCTCCCATTTCTTTGGTTCAGGGGATGCTCAAGACAATGGCAACAAAAATGTTTTATGAACTCACCATGAGTTCATAATGAATGGCTACAAAGCAAATAGGACCAGTTCCCATGACAACAAGCCAGAAAGCAGAGTTCTCAGAGATTCAGGTTACAAATGTTCTCCCAAACCCATCCTTGCCTGCACCCTAACCACAGGAAGTTTTAAGGTGCCTGACATTTAAATGTAGATCTAAATGTCTTGCACTAAAGCCAGATTCAGCTCACTCTCTCCTCTGTAAAGCTTTTCTCTGACTCCTGTGGCCTACATTAAACCCTTAAACTCTTTTACAATATCATACCCTTCAACACTGAATTGTTTGATTGTGTATCCTTTAATCTCATAATACTTTGTGCCTCAGATTTCTGTACTTGCCTCTCTTCTGTTTAATATTTATCAGTGACTTAGATGAAGGCCTAGTTGGTATGCTCATCAAATTTATTGATGACAGAAATCTGAATAGGATAGCAAACACCTTGGATGAAAAAGATGAAATCCTGACAGGATAGAATAGGAACCTGAGAAGAATTTTATTTTATTTTTTAAAATGAATATCATTAATGTCTTTTGTTTTCATATTAGTTCTTTCTTTCTTTTTGTTCCTTCTCAATCAGAAATTGAGCCCTCCATTGACAAAAGATATTGTCAGGTATGATTACTAATTGATCTGACAATATATACAACATACTTCTATGCAACACAGCACCCAGTCATTCTGCTGAGATCCTTCAATTGTTCATTCATTCATTTAATCAATCAACAAGCAATTATTAAGTTCTTTCTATGTGCCAGGCACTGGAAAGACAAAGAAAAACAAAAACAATCCCTGTTTGTAAGGATCTTACATTCTAGTGGGGATGAGGAGGCAACATGTAAATACATGGCTATGTACAAGATACAGTCAAAGGAGATGGGAAGAAACCTTGGGGGGAAGGCACTAGTTAGTTGCTGGTGGGATGAGGAGGGTACTGGGAAAGACTTTTTGCAAAAGGCAATCTCCAGAAATCTTAAAGGAATTCTAAGAGGCAACAAAGAGAAAGAAAATAATCCAGGTAATCCATGAATACTAAAACAGGAGCACAGAGACAGCTATAGAATATCATGGTTGAAAAACTGCAAGTATGCAAATGTGTCTGAACTCTAGAGCTCAGAGAGCAAAATAATGTAAAGAAATTTTGGAAGGCAGGACACAACGAAGTTGTGAAGAACTTTAAATATCAAACAAAGAAATTTATATTTGGAACACAGGCACACACAAAAACTAAATATTATATAATATGTAGAGAACATCACATAACATGAATATATATATACAGAGAATATTATATAACAGGGATATATACATATATAATAAATCTAATAGAAATATATACATATACATGAAATATTATATAATATAGAATAGGAATATATAATAGAAATCATTATATAATATGTAAGAGGAATATATAATTATGTATCAGAAATATACATGTGAGAAGGAATATGATATAACATAGAATAGAAATATATGTAATAGGGAATATCATGTAATATAGAATAGGAATATATCATTATATAATCCATAACAAGACTATACATATAATAGAGAATATTATCTATAATAGGAACATATAGTTATATATCAGAATATATACACAAAAAAGGATAATATAATAGAATATGTTATATGATTAGAAAATATAATTATATAATAGAGAATATTATATAATATATAATGGGACCATAAAATTATATAACAAGAATATATACATACAATAAAGAACATGATCTAATACATGAAAATATGTGTATACTTGCATATAACATACATATATAGAGAGGATATAATATACATATAGAGGACAATTAGAGCTTATTAAAAAGGGATAACATACTTAAACCTAAATTTTAGGAAAATCACTTCAGCAGTTGTATAGCGATTGGAACTAAGTGGGAAGAGAAATGAGGCAGAAAGACCACCTAGAAGACTATTGCAATAGTTCAAGCTAGATGTAATGAGCTACAAAACCAATATTGGTTCTTAAAATAATTTAGAGATCAGCTTCCCTTTACTTAGGGTCTTTTCCATCTACATTATTATAACCATTGGGTATATTGTTCCTCTGATTTTGCTTATTTTGTTCTAGTTAGTAGGTCATATAAACCTGACTGTTCTGAATTCCTTCTATTTCTCACTTCTTACTATACAACAGTATTCCCTTACATTTTTCCACCAATTTGTTTATTTGTTCCCCAGTTAATGGGTAATTCACTGTCTCCATTTCTTTAACATATATATATATATATACATATATATTATATATAATTTGAGATACATTGGGCTTTTCCTTTTGCTTTACTTTCAAAGAATATGAACAGTTTCATGACTTTTCTCACATAATTCAACATTGTTTTTCCAAAATAGGACAATTCACAGCTTTATTGACATGGTAATAATCCATCTGTCTTTTCAGTCTCTTCAGCATTTACTTTTTAGATTTTTTTTAATCATCTTTATCAATTTTCTGACCATGAGGTAAAATCTCAGAATGTTTTCATTTGAATTTTTCATTTTATTTGTGATTTGAAGGACATTTTTTCTATCATTACTGTAACTGCTTTGAAATCCATTTGTTCATAAGCTTTGACCACTCTAAGAAGAAATTTAGAGGCTAAACATAAAGCTTTATATTTGAGTTAAAAATAAAATCAACCTCCTAAGAACAAGATTGGTGACATATGGCTTTATAGCAGTACTTTTAAAAATATTTTTTTTAATTTTGAATTTAACAAAAATCACCAAACATGGACATTTTCATACAGAAAGAAAAACAAAAAAGGATTATGTATGAAAGTACAAGGGAGTTCAGAAAGGGACACAGACAACCAAGATAATGTTAGTACTATTATCAACTTTAGTACTGAATACTTTATATAGCTTGTTTTAAAGTATATATTAATATCATAATAACATATAAGATCAACATTGACCTACTTGTTTGTGCTCCCTTATGAACTTTCTTCAGCTCTCTTCTGTTACTTTTGAGTTTCATTGTTGCTTTTTTTTTTACATTATGAACATTGCCTCTCCCAACTATTCCTCACCAAATAAAAGCCTTTCTTTGCATAAGTATCTTCAGCAAAGCAAATTCAAACATCCATCATGTCTGAAAATGTCTCATTTTGTGCCTACAAAATTTGGATAATATTTATGGATTCTTTATCTCTATATTATTAACAACAAACAAACACATTAATGTGACCTTCCAATACATTAAATGAGACAGCATTCTGGAGTATAAGTGTAATCATCCCATTTCACAACACCCTAGATAGCCCACATTTGCAGTATTGTATTCATATCTAGGCAGTGAATTTTATAAAGGACATGGTAAAGGAAAAGTTATTAGAGGAGAGTGACAATAATGAGAGGAATCAAGATCACAGGTGTAAGGATTAGTGGAAAGATTTTAAGATGTTTAAAATAGCAAAAAGAAGAGGTGAGAGGACATTATTTTTGTCTTTGAGTCAAAGCCTATCTAGTATAAAATGGATCATATTTGCTCTGTTTGATCCCAGAGGTCAACATTAGAAACAATGGGTAGAAGTTGTAGAGAAGCAGATTTAGACTTGAAGGAAAAGCTACCTAACAAGTAGAGTTATCCAAAAGTAGAACAGGATGCCTTGGGGAGGGAGAGGAGGAGTGTATTCTTTTTATTTTATGGGGAATTTTTTTAAAAGTGTAAGTTTACCAATCGTATTTGTTTTTAACATCAAATTCATTTCCCATTGTATCACTTTTCCCTTCCCAGAGAGCCATCTGTTATAATAAAAAAATAAGAGAGGAAAATAGTTCAATCTTGCTAATGAGGATATCTCAAAAGTCTGACATTATATGCCGTATTCCACACACTTAGCCACCCACATATGAAGATAAGTGATGAGGTGCTTTTCAAACTTTTCGTAGTATTTAATTTTCTAATACATGGAAAGATAGTTGTCAACACTCACCTTTGCAAAACCTTGTGTTCCAAATTCTTCCTCTTTCCCCCTCACTTCCTTCTCCAAGGCAGTAAGAAATTTGTTATAGGTTAAACGTGCAGTTCTTCTAAACATATTTCCATATTCATTATGATGTGGGGTTCAGGACCAAATGATGTAGTTTGAGGACCAAAATGATATAGGTGATGTAGATACCAAGTGAGGTTTGGCCACAAAAGTTGGGGTTTGGTCATATCAAGGATTCACAATGGCCATTCTCTTTGGCAAAAGGTAAATTTATTTAGGGGAATAGGTTACAGACAAAATGGAGGGATACCAGAAAAAGTAAATATAAAATATCAGTTGGGAGAGCATATGAAAGACAAGTTCCTCAGGGAAACTCACAATTACCCAGTAGAAAGGGAGCATCCCATGAGGTTGGAGCATGTCCTTAGCTGGCAGGCTAAATCCTGAAAAGGACTAAACACCCTAAAAGAGCTAGTTAGCTGTAAGGGAAAGAAGTGGAGTTGGGAAGCATAGTAGAGTTAGGAGAGATACCATAAGGCATGGGGGAAGAGGAAGGGGAAAAACACTACAAGGCAGAGTGCTAAAGCAAACTGACCCAAATGAAGGCTGGAGCCATGGGAAGGCCCCTAAGTAGATTTTATAGGGAAAATTTAATCTCAGAGACATGAGAGGGATTTCTCACCGGGCATGGCAAAGTGAGGCTGCTCAAGACCTCTACAGAGGGAGGGTTTCAGGGATTTGACATAACTTGTATTTCAGACTAGATGACCTCCCCAGAGGATGGGACTAAACTGATCTCCTTCCTGCTTGCCTCTGGGATTAATTTTTATCAATTCCTCGGCTAACCACCTCTAACACTGAAGACTTCATCAGTTATGCTGCACAAGAAAAACTAGATCAAAATGGAAAAAAAAACATGAGAAGGGGGGGGGAAGCAAGTAAATAACAAAAAGGTAAAAATACTGTGCTTTGATCCACATCCCCAGTCTCCATAGTTCTCTCTCTGGATGCAGGTAGCACTTTGCATCACAAGTCTAATGGAATGGGCTTGAATCACCATGAGGTACTATTTCATGTCTGTTCTTTGAGATCAAGCCTATTTTTATAATTTCATAGTATTTGAGTTTGATTTATTTTGCCATTGATCTCTTCAAAATTTAAGAGGTTATGTGTTAGGTACGCTGACCTCAGAGTCAGGAGACCAAGTTATACCTCAGACACAAAGGGTTTTGTGACCCTAGACAAGTCAATTTACTTCTCATTGTTCTAGGCAGCTCTTTCCAGGCATAGATTAACGTCGACCTACTTTGGTAGAGGGATTTTTCAACTCAGTTTAGTCCATAATCTTTCCATTTAAATGCTGTATTCACTGCATATATTGTTTTTCCTAGTATTGGTTTCTTCACTTTGCATCAGTTAGACTGTAAGCTCCTTGAGGGCAAGGACTATATTTTGCCTCGAACTGTATCTCCAGCGAAAGGGCACTCTGGATGAGCATGGAACCATAGCAGGATGTTCCAGAAATTATTTAAAATAAAGATAAGAATCACAAAAGCAGAATTTATGGCTACTAGGCTGGGATAAGCACATTGTTCAGGCTTTAAAAGGGGCTCAACTGCCCACAAATCCTGGCATGGACTTCAGTTCCTAGACTCCTGGTGCTTTCCTCTCCTTTTTGAATCTCACAACATTGCAGCCTAATTCATTCCATCTCCAATAGTCCTTCCCTTAAGTTAAGAAAAAGGATTGATCAATAGAAATTGAAGCAACACCAAGAATTGTTTATTGACCAAGGTGGAGAGAGTAGATCATTGCATTCTCCCTTACCAGAGACTTAGGCAGGTATTATCTTCTCACTTGCCTAAAGTCAAGTAGAAAAGAGAACAAGGTTGAGTGACTGGGGCATTGTTTCATTTGCATTCTCATTTCTGACTCCTTTCTTCACCACATGGTAAATATACCAGAAATAATTATAGGATATCTGTGTGTGTACACACACACACACACACACACACACACACACACACACACACACACGTTTCCTCCAATAAAACTTAAGTTCTTTCTTCTCCAGGTCAGTGTTCTATTCACTGTAAAATATAACCTCCTTGAAGGTAGGTATGGCTTCATTTCCATCTCTGTATCTCCAGTGCCTAACAAAGTTCCTGTCATATAGTAGGTACTAAATCAATGATTATTGATTGATTGATTGATTATTCCTATTAGATTGTAAGCCCCTTAAAGAAAGATACTCTGGCTTATTTATCTTTTTCTCACCCCCTGCTCCTAGCATAGTTCAATTAAATTCAGTAAATATTTAGGGTCTCATGTTTTATATCCTAGAGGAAACAGAAACGAATAAAACACTCTAAAAGGATTGTTCAACAAAGGATAGAAATAGACATAATGAGATTGGGGTCAGCAATTGGTATCAAATGATGAGGTTTGCTAGCAATTCATATGTGAAGAATTCACAAGGGCCATTTCCTTGCTAAAAGGTACATTTATTTATGAGAAGAGGAT
>JAJPUD010004745.1:57022-96021 GCA_023553655.1 Myrmecobius fasciatus | reverse complement strand
CATGAGGCATGGGGGAGGGGATAGGAAGAAAGGCATCATGAGATAGAATGCCTTAGAAGACTAGCCAAAAAAGGGATTCAGCAAAGATGGTGTAGGTCACTGGCAGATTTGTAGGGGAAATTTAACCTTGGAGGTTTGACATCATAACTTGGTTTTCTGATTGGATACAGTAAGGTAGAGTTTCCCAAGATCTACACAGGAGGTGGAACTGTAAGGCTGAGCTGATCCCCAACAATGTTCTTTTCTGCTTGCCTAAAGAAATAATCTATATTATTATTATTATTATTATTATTATTTTATTAAAGCTTTTTACTTTCAAAACATATACATGGATAATTTTTCAACATTGACCCTTGCAAAACCTTGTGTTCCAATTTTCCCCCTCCTTCCCCCCATCCCCTCCCCTAGATGGCAAGTAATCTAATATATGTTAAACATGGTAAAAATATATATTAAATCCAATATATGCATACATATTTATACAATTATCTTGCTGCACAAGAAAAATCGGTTCAAAAAGGAAAAAATGAGAAAAAAAAATAAAATGCAAGCAGACAACAACAAAATAAGCAAAAATGCTATGCTGTGATCCACACTCAGTTCCCACGGTTTTCTTTCTGGGTGTAAATGGCTCTCTTCACCACAAGATCATTGGAACTTACCTGAATAATCTCATTGTTGAAAAGAGCCACATCCATCAAAATTGATCATCCTATAATTTTCTTGTTGCCGTGTACAATGATCTCCTGGTTCCGCTCATTTCACTTAGCATCAATTATATAAGTCTCTCCAGGCCTCTCAGAAAATATCTTGCTGATTGTTTCTTATGGGACAATAATATTTCATAACATTCACATACCATAACTTATTCAGCCATTCTCCAACTGATGGACATCCACTCAGTTTCCAGTTTCTCAAGGAATAATCTTTTCAATACTTCAGTCTTTCTCTATCAATCTCACTTGGTTACCCAGGATCTCATGAAAGACAGGTAAAGGAAGTCTGGTCTAGTGGTTGGAGAGATCTTGACCAAGAAAATCTGGGTGATACTTCTGATATACATGGATTGTGTGGTCTTGGATACATCACTTAACAGTCTCAGTGGTCTAGCTCTTTAGGATCATATGTTGCAGGGAAGATGCTGGCTGACATTGATAGAGGGAGTTTCCTTACCCAGGAGTTCACTATGCCAAAGAAATCACAGATTCAATCAGCTGTGAGCTTGTATTCAGTACCTACTATTTGCCAGGTATCATGCTAAGTATCAGATATACAAAAAAATCAAATTGGGAAAAACTTTATTAAGAGGGGAACATTTAGAGATTTTTAAGGATGGGAGAGACAAAATAGCATTGCTGTGTTGGAATCAAGGTACAATGTGTCTGACTATGGCTGATCAGACTAGTAAGAGTTAGGAAGATTCTACAAGTCAGGCACACATAATCCATGTGAACATTTGGGGTGTAGATGTTTCTAAATTTCTAAATTTGTACATCTCACATTTCTTTTGATTTACTTCAATTCTGCTTTGTTTGAGAAGCACAGAGCCTTTTTTGATGGATGCACACCTTGCCAGAGTCCCCCAATCAAGAAATCAATTCCAAAGTTATTCAGAGAGAGACCTAGAAGGTATCCTTGTGTTACTTCTTTTGACTACTGTGTGAGAGCTTGCCCCATGTGAGTTCTCCATAAAATAGTCTTTTAGGCAAGTGTATATTTGGCATTGGAACATTGTGGTCAGCCCACCCGAGTTGTGCTCTCTACAGTAGAGTTTGAACGCTTGACATTTAGTTCAAGAAAACTCCTCAGTGTCTGGTACCTTATCCTACTAGGCGATCTTCAGAATCTTCCCAAGACAGTTCAAATGGAAGCAATTCTGTTTCCTGGCATGGTACTGGTAAACTCTCCAGGTTTCACAAACATTTAACAATGAGGTCAGCACAATGGCTCTGAAGATGTTAAATTTGGTAGTTAGTCTAATCCCTCTCCTTTCCCACACTTTCCTTCAGAGCCTCCCAAACACTGAGCTAGTTCTGGCAATGATCGAGCCAACATCATCTCTGTTTACATCCACGGAAATTATTTATGCCAAGGTAGGTGAACTTATCCACAGCATAAAGTTTCTCCATTTGCTGTAACCAATGGTTTCACATATGGATGTCATGGTGTTGGCTGATGGAACACCTGTGTTTTCTTGATGTTGATTGTTCGGCTGAAATTAGCACAAGCAGCAGAGAAGCAAACCATATTTTGTGGCATCTCAGTCTCAAAGGCGTCATTGAATGCCCAGCCATATGTGAACAAAAAATAATGCATCAATTCTCACACTACTTTAGTCTTGTCAGAGGACTATATAATCAAATTTAGAGAAGTGAAGTAGCATGGGATATGTTTGAGAATAGTCATTTTGGCTGAAAATAATCATACATAAAGGAGAACCATGAGATAATCTTGGAAAAGTAGAACAGCACCAGACTTTGGGAGATCCTTGAAGATCTAGCTAGAGTTATTCCTGTTTTACAGATGGAGTCTTTTATACAGCCAACAAGTGTCTGAGGCAGCATTTAAGCTCCACTCAGGTCTACCTGACTTCGTGTTCAGTAATTAGCAAAAAGTTATTACACCAAGATGCCTGTATGAGTAGTTAAGTGGCCTTAGAAAAATCAGTTATCTTCCTTGAGCCTCCTTTTCCATCTCTATAAAATAAAAGTTTAGTGTGTTTAACTGGTTTGCCTCTAAGGTTCTGTCTGGCTTTGATATTCTATAATACTAAGTTATTCAATTCAACTTTTGACCTTTGATTATCTCCTTCTACAAATCTTCTTACCCTAAATATGGATCTTTTGGTAAGGAGGACATGTCTTCTCTTGAATCACTAGAACCTAGCAAGGAGCTGATGTATTTATTAATACAACTTGATTGAAAGATGGATGCTATTTTTTTCTAGGAATGCTTAGCTGAGATGTGAAGAGGGATTCAGGGAGATGTAAATGGGGGAAGGCAGTAGACGATGGGAGGAATGATTTTTTTTGGTGTGTGTGTGTGCCAGCAACTAAGGAAGTGACAGAGGGGAAATGGAAGATTCAAATGTTTAAAACCAATGGAAAATCTCAGACTTTGCTTTCCTGGGTACTTCTGGAATCATCCCAAATAAAGCCTGTCTTTGATCATTGGAATCTGCAGAACAGGAGCCAATTCCATTGTGATCCCTTCTCTCTGTCCCTATCCTTACCCTTATCTCTCCCCACCCCCTAGAAATTTCTGGTTCATTACCTATCAGGCAGTTCCTCTGGAAAGGCTATTTTTAAGTTTATGCTGCAGGTTGTGTATGAGATAAAGAATGGGAAGGAGACAGAGCCCAATTCCCAAATTGAGGAAAAGACTCAGAAAATATCTGTTCCTATTTCTTTAGTAGTAAGACAAGGCCAGTTTGCATAGAGAAGGTAGGATATATCTACCTCTTAGATATGATTTTAGGAATCCGCACATACTCCAGTCCCAAATAACAAATTCTTCTTTGTATTAAGATATAATGTTCTGAAGTCACCAATTAGTATACACATATGTTGAGGAAAAGGGGCAAGAGAAGGAATGTTAGGAAACCTACCCAATAATGAGCATGTTGATTAGATTTTCCTCTCCATTCTCCTTCTGGTCTATTTTTCTCACTGTTAGGATTTCTATACCATCCCTTCTTCTGTCCTTTCCTCTCCTTTTGTATTTTGTCTTCCCTGGTCAGAATGTAAGGTCCTTGAGGGTAAGGACTTTTTTTGGAAGGGTGAGGCTTGTATTTGTATCTCTAGCCTAGTAAGAGCTCAATAAATGCTTGTTTCTCTGCTTTCCTGCTATGTATTTTCCATTATCTTCAGATTGATTTGTAATTTTTGTTATTCCAGCATCTTGGTGTTCCATAATTCTTTGCCATATAGCATTTAAAAAAGTTTTATAGATTTGAATGTTTCCAACCCTGAGCGGTCTGAAATCACTAGCAGCTCTCTATGACAAGATCCCTATCATTTTGAAGCTTTTGGTCAAGTCAAGGGATCTGACTTGTCCTTCCTGTCCACCTCCACCCCCCCAAAAAAACTATCTATTAAAGTGCAATATTCTGTCCTACATCCTGGAGGCTGATAGAGATAAATAAAAGCCAGTTCATATCCTCAAAGAATTTGTAATACAGTGTAATAATTAGTTTGAGCAAATTATTATATTCTCATAAAATATTTAGTAAAAAACAGAAAGCAATTCAAATAGTCAAAATGTAGAGTGGAACTCTTTTCTTCAAACTATGTCTATTGTTAAAGATCCTTAAAAACTTACTGCCCATAGAATATATGTGCCATACTCAGCCTTCTTTTCTTGCTTTGGTCATCATGTCCTCATCATCCTCTTACTTCAAAGCTTTTATTCATCTTTTCAAATTCTATACATCCTATATAAATTCAGTTTTTTTCTAAATAAAAAAAAATCTGTTGCCCTCAACTCCCTGAATCCTTCTTCCTCAAATTGAAAAAGAAAAATGAAACCCTTTTTTTCAAAGCAAAACAAATTTCCATCTTGACTATGGCCAAAAAATATGTCTCATTCTGCAATATGAGCATATGCTTCATTATCTATCCTGTTATTATGGTTAGTCACTGAATTGATTTTAAGTTATTCAAAGTTGTTCATCTTTACAATATTGTTGTTATAATATAAATTATTCTCTTAGTTCTGCTCACTTCAGTCTGCATCAGTTAATACAAGTTTTCCTAGGTTCCTCTAAAACATCCCTTTCATAATTTCTTACAGTACAAAATATTACATAACTTTCATATGCCATGATCAGTTCAGCTTTCCTCAACTGAAGGATATCTTCTTAGTTTCCAGTTCTTTTCCATCACAAGAATTGACATAAATATTTCCAAACATATTGTTTTCTTCTTTATTTGACTTTTTTTTTTGGGGGGCGGGGTATTGTTATTCAGTTATGATTCCATGTGGGGTTTTCTTGACAAAGATTTGCTGTTTCCTTTGAGGAAGCTTAGGAAACAGAGTAAATTGACTTAACTAGGGTCACACAGCTAGTGTATGAACACACATTTGAACTCAGGAAAAAGAGTTTTTTGATTCCAAGGCCAGTGCTCTATCCATTGCACCATTCAGCTGAGCTTTTTCAAATAAAGGTCTAATAACTCTGTCCTTCAAAAGGTAGCTAAAGTCTTACTTTTGCTATGAAACTTCTCTGACAATTCAACCTTCTATTAATAAGGGATATAGTAATATCCCTCCTTTGGATTTCTCCATCACCCATGGCTGGTACCCCACAATGTAGCACTTAATTTTTTGCTCTTGCTTCTAATTTTGTTCTTCAAATAGACTATAAATTCCTTCAGGAAGGCAGAACTAAGTATTGTTTTATATATAGTGTTTTGCACATGGCAGAATTTAAGATCTTTGAGGCCAGGGACTATTTTATTTTTAACTCTGAATCACCAGCTTAGCATAGTGCCTGGCATACACTTTGTACTGCAACTAATAGTTAATATTTATGTAGCACTTTGAAATTTACAAAATACTTTACATTTGGTCCTTCATAAGAACTCTAGGAGGTAAACTGCTTTTATTATCCCTATTTTAGAGTTGAGGAACAGGAGGCTGGAGAAATAGAATAAGCGCCTTATATAGCATCACACAAATGTCCAAGGTGGAATTCTAATTCATCTTCCTGACTCCAAATCTATTGCTTTATTCACTACACCAAGCTGCCTTGATAAATGCTTGTTGCTTAGCAATAGTAGGCAATCAATAAACATGTGATTCAATAATTTGATTTAATTAACTGATTTTTGCATTTATCCATGGTTGAATTATTCAGGCCTCCAGCTTCTTTTCCTTAACCTGGATAAAGGAGTGAAAGGACACCTAATTACAGTATCCTGCTAATGCCACGCTCATGCTCCCTAATTATAACATATGCCTATCAAAACTAGATGTTAGAATTTAATAATATATCTTACTTCAGCTACAAAATAGGAGTAATAATACCGACACTAGGCAAAGCACTTTGAAAACCTTAAAACATAGTAAAAAAAAAAAATAATAATAGATTTAGGGATTGGACCTGTGATTTCAGTATTATGGACAACTACCCAGACTAGGAAACTCTGATCAATGCAATTGCAAGATGTGCCTCAGGCCACAGAGCCAGTTTAGGTCAGAGGAAGTACTTAAAACCAGGGCTTCTGGATTCTGAAGATGGCTTATCCCACTTATGTCAATTTGCTTCTCATAATAATAATAATAATAATAATGAAAAAATATGTTAACGATCACTAGCTTTTATGTGGTATTTTAAAGGGTTGGGGAGTACTTTACGTCTATCTAATCTCTTATGTCCCTTGCAATTCCATTCAATCCAACAAATATTTATTAAGCACCTACTACGCTCCACGCACTGTTCAAAAGTAATTGGTGTGAAGACTTGAATGTTTCCCGAGGGGTCGGAAGTCTCCGGCAGCTGTGCCAGAGGAGAGCCCTGCTGGAGGAATGTGACACATACAAAGGGTAGGTCCATTTTGATGAGATGGATTTGGAAAGGTCCAGGGTACCGGGCGCTGGAATAAAGTCTGGAGGGTTTGGGGTAGAGGGAAGGGATGCTCTTTCTTTCCCCATTTTACAGATGAGGGAACTGAGGACTGAGAAGGTAAGGGACTCACACACAACTAATAGGTGAGCGAGAAGCCATTCCAACTCTTGTCTTCCCAATACTCTAAAGTCTATCCCCATCATAGATACCTAGACAAAGACTGCTTTCATCTGACGTCGAACACGCGCACAGGAGACACCTTAAGCCCCTCCTCGAGTAGAGGACGCGGCTCCGGGTTACGTCTGGAGCTCGGATCGTGCTTCCCTAGCCTCTTGGTCACGCCCCTCCTTTCGGGGTCTCCAGCATCCTTCGGGGTACGGAGTGGGGCGCCAGTGCAAGGGGACAGCTCCGCGCAAATCGAGGAAGCCGGCGCGGCTCGGAGATCTCCCGGCGCGTGCAGGGCCCTGGAACCCGCGAAAGAAAGCCGGACTACATTTCCCAGCAGGCGACTGGCGGCCCTCTTCCCTTTCAAGTCTTTGCACGTGGCCCGTGGTGAAGGAGGGGCCGGGACGTCACCCTCCTGCATTTTCTTTCCCTGTGTCAGAGCAGGGATCCTTTTTTTTTTTTCTCCTTCTTCCTTTACCCCCTCCCCCACCCACCCCTCCCTCCCTCTTTCCCTTCCCTCCCTCCCTCCCCTCTTGTCCTCCTCTACACTGCACCCAAATCCTCACCCCCCCATCCTATCGGGCCGGGACCCATGAAATTAAAGGCAGCAATCTGATCTCCGGAGCCTCTCTCCCTCCCTCCCTTTCCCTTCCCTCCCTCTTCCCTTACAACTCAGTCTAGGAGCTGCAGTCAGGGAAACCGAGGTAAGTGTCTCCTGCCCGACCCGTTCCATCTTGTGGGGTGTGGCCCCGGGGACCCCAGGGTGGGGAGGAGAAGAATTGGGTGGTGTGCTTGAGAATACAGATGGCCTTGGGGAAAACCAAAACAGAAACAAAACCTCACTCGGTTATCCACCTCCCCCGCTTCTTCTCCCTGGGCAACTAGGGACCCTGGGAGCCCTCGCCTCTGGAAGGTGCTCAGGATGAGGGAACGCGAGGTCTTTACTCCTTGCCTTGCTTTGCCGTGTCTAGTGTGGGGCGGAGGGTTCCTTGAGACCCCCAGAGGAGGGTGAAGGAAAAGCTGGGGGTGGGAGTGCGCTTTTTGTAGGAATCTAGCCGGAGCCCCGGCAGTCCATGGACCACGCTGTGTAGTCGCTGTCATGTGTTGGGTTAGAACCCAAAGGGAGGGAGGGAGGCAGGCAGCGTGATTTCTCTCCCATTCCGCCTGTCTTTTGTTTTGGAACCCGCTTCTGCTGCATCGAGCAGTTGCCGTCTTAATGCCAAACTTGCAGCTGTTTCGGGCTTGGGCTCCCTGATCTTGAGGTATGAGGGGGGTGGGTGGCGGATAGGAAAAGGGAACCAGGGCTAAGTGATGGGCGCTGGGCTCAGGGTTGGGTTTTTTTTTTCCAGGGCAGCCCCCACTTCCCCCGTAAATCACGGGGACTTTATTTTCAATCTGCTTTTCATTCTTCCTCTATGTGCTTGTGTATATGTTCCCCTTCACCGTCTCCCTCTCGCGGGTGGACGGATGTGTCTGTGGATCGATTGCACGTCGTCTAGACTGCAGCTCCCTCCGCAGGGAATCCGCTGGGTGCGCTGGGTTTTTAAAAGAGAAGGGGGCGGGCGAGAAGGGAGCCTGATCCATGAATTGCACATTGAATTCAGTACGAGCCTCGGGCATCCTGCTCGTGGTTGCCATTTATTTTATTTTGATTTGCATCGCTGCCATATAGTCTTGTCCTGGAGAAATGAGACACAAGGAGCAGGTTGATGGGCTGGGAGGAGAAAAGAGGCGAGATAGAGCTCCCTATGGTGACTGACTTGACACGTCTACGGGTGTTATATGTTAATAGATTAGTCAATCAATAATGCTAATTAGATAAATCGCCATAATACCGTTCAGCCATCCCTCTTTGATCAGAGATTGGGGGAGGGGGCTTAGGGGTGTTAGGAGAATGAATTGGAGGGTGATGAATGACTCAGATGTAGAGGTTCCCAAAAGATTGGAGGTAGGGAGCTTTTATGCTGATTGATGCCTATCCCTGGAGACCTGCTTTGTTTATATTTGTGCTTAATCCTGGCCACATAGGATCATTTGATGAAAATTCCTTTCTTTTGGAACTAGGAACCTGCCTAATTTACCAGTGTTGGGCTCAGTTGAATTTTAAGCTTGTGCGCTTCCCCTAGAAATTGGGGTCTAGGGGATGTGAGTATGAGGTGGAATGAGGGATGGGGACTGGTTGGCAGCAATGTGCATCCTATTACCCTTAATTAACGAGATCCTTTCCCCCTTCTTCCTCTTTTAGATGTTTCTGTGCACACTAGTAATGGAGAGGAGGGGGGAGAGCGTACACTGAGTTGTAATAAGGAGTGTTCGATCCAATTAGGAGCGTATTAACACTTGAAACAAGAAAAAACAGACTCCTTCAAATATATTAACGAGAGCCTCATTAGACGAGCTATGTTTACCCACACCCCCATTATGCTTCATGTGTATCTGTAGGTGCACAGATTCGGTAGATAGGAGAAAGAGAGTTGGTAGTGGTTTTCAGGGAAAGGTACATTTGGTTCATCTCCATCAGAGCTGATGTGCGTGCAGGAAGAGACACTGAATACCCATGATATAACCACTACGTGTTCCCTAGTCGGAGGAGCTCTCTGGAAAGGGGATGGGGTAAGTGTGCAAAGCTGTGGTGGTGGGGTGCTGTCTGGATCCCCACGGGCACGCCCTTGGGTGCGAGTGTGACAACTCCCAGTCATGGTTGGTTTGACCCTTGCACCAGCACTGTAGGAGCGCGCACGCTGGCCTTGAGAGCTCTAGCGTCTCAAGCAGACCTTGGCATGAATCAGCCCACTCATTGGCCCCTCTGTCCAGCTGAGCCCAGCCCATCTTAGCCTGCTGATGGTCCCCTTCTGCAGCCTAAGGCAGCCTGACCTACCCAAGGGGACATGGAGGTGGGGAGGAAGGCCTGAAACTGAATAACATTGGAATGAGTGTCACTGTGGTTAGGGGGCTAAACTGTAACTGACCTGCCCCTACTCCACCCCTCTCTCGACCCGGCAGAGATCTGAGCTGCCGCACCCCTCGCTGCCTGCTTTGCTCTAGGAGCGGACCTCCCCTCCCCTCCCCCCTTCCCGGCTCCTGGAGCTACTTCGGCTAGCTCGTCTTGCCCCAGGCAGGGAGGGATTAGCTCCGGGGTTAGGGGGCCTGAGGAGGGAAGGAAGGAAGCTTCTTGGCTGAAGCCACGTAAGAGCTGAACTCAGGACGAGGGTGACACAGCAGTGGCGTGGCGGCCGCCTCTGCTATGCAGTCCGGGAGTGGATGGGAGCTGCCCTGGAGAGCGAGACCCTCCGCAGTCCCCGCCTCTGCCAGCTTTGCTTTTTCACCTCGGGCAGAAAACCGGAAGGACTACAGTTAGGTGGGCTAGGGAACGTCCATACACGAAAGAAGTGGCCGAGTTGAGTTACGTGTCCATTTCGACATTACTTAGGGAGATTTACCCAGCTTAGAGAAGAACTCATAGACCTTTAAGTACTGGAAACCCCTGTGGAATTTAAGATTGAATTTGATTTTCATAAAAATATAGGCACACTTACTGTGTAAAGTGAATTATACCACATAGATAAGTTAGCAACTGCTTAGTTTTCTGTGAGAGTAGAAAATGAGATGAAGGTGACTCCTGTTCTCAACCTAGCGGCTTGTCTGTTTAACAGAAGCCAACTGTTTTCACTGTATACTATGTTCAATCTGGTAACAGTATTTGTTAGGGTTGTGTCAGTTCTTTGTTTCCAAGGCTAAAGATCAAAATGTTTCCTTCATACTCTAGTTATGCTAATGTCATCTAATGAGGTCAATTAAATAAACCTTTAGGTTGAGAATTGTAGTGGAAGGAGTCAATAGTCTTTAACTATTGACTACCCTGTTCTTCTGAACTCCAGCCCTGCGTTATCTCTTGCCTCTAGCATCTTTTCTCAGTCTCAACTTGTCCAGAACAAACTTCTTGGTCTTTTTCCCCTAATCCATCCTTTTAATGAACTTCCCTATTTCAATCAAAGATACGACCATTCTTCCTTATAACTCAAGTTCACAACCTGTCCCTTCCCTTTGCTCAGTCCTTATATCCATTTAATTCACAAGACCTAGCAGTTCTATCTCTAAAACATATCTCACATCCATATGGCTATCACCCCATTTCAGGCCTTCAGTGCCTCTCTCCTGGACCATTGGAATAGCCTCTTAATTGGCTGATCATGCCATCTCCTTGCTCAAGAAACTACAGTGGGTCTGGGATCAGATACAATTTTTTTTTCTTTTGGCATTGTAGCTTCAGCCTACATTTCTAGTTTAATTACACATTACTTATTCCCCTTCATACCTACTGTGCCCCAGTCAAACTAGCTTACTTGCTGTTTGTTGTATATAGGTCACATCCCTTTTTCTCAGTGCCTTTTTCATATGCTATGCTTTTTTCCTCAGGCAGGGCATTTGGGCCAGAAACTTAGTTAAGTGGAAAAACAGTTGGGATAGTTTATATACAGGTGGGTGTATAGGAGAAAAAAGTGGTGGAATCAGTATGTATGTTACTTTTGACGTGGAAACCTATGTTTTCCTGAAGGCACAAACTTGGGTGCCAGTGTGACAACTACCACTCCTGGTTGGTTTGACCCTTGCACCACTACTGTGTGAGTGAGCATGCCAGCCTTGAGAGCACTAGTGCCTCAAGCAGACCTTGGCATGAATCAACCCCTCACTGGTCCTTATGTCTAGCTGAGCCCAGCCCATCTTAGCCTGGTGATAATCCCCCTCTGCAGTCTGGAGCAGCCTGCCCTCCCCAAGGGGATGTGGGGTATGGGGAGGAGGGAAGTCAGTCTCTGGGAGTTTCATGATATATTGCTATTTATCTGTATTTAGATAGGAATCTCTTTGAAATTCCCCTTGTAAAACTCAGTTCAATGACTCCTTGACAGCTTATTTTCATGGTAGCCAAAGCCCAGGTTGTTGCCCCTTTGTAATAAGCTTATTTATTTATTGAAATTCAAAACATGAAATTAGTGAAAGAGTAGTCCAGATGGAGGGAGAATCTAAAACAGTAGGTTTGAGAACAAAGGATTTAAAGATATGTGAAATACAGCCTATGTAAAAGCTAATGTGTGGAAGTCCTGCTGCTTTGTGACAGAGGCCATGATAGAACTGAAAAGATTGGAATTGGCCAGCTCTTAGCCTCATTGCTGACTCACTGTGTGATCTTGGAAATGTTATACTGTTACCTAGCCACCCTTGGGCCTTAGTTTGGGATTTTCTCTTTCTTGCTCTTTCCCTTAAGAAGATTGAAAATGATACAGGGAGAAAAAGATATCATAATCTGCTCTGAATGAAATGCATGGTGGTACAGGATGGCCGATTAAAGTTTGTGTGTGTGTGTTGGTGGGAGAGTTTCAGGGACACTGTGAGTTTGATCAGAGACTTCCTAAAAGAGGTGAGTTTTGAACCAGATTTTAGTGAGGGTAGGGTACTGCCACAGTTTTAGGGTAAAGTCCCACAATCTTATTATCATTTTTGACAGTTGTCCCTAAACCATAGAAATCAGGCCTTCTAAGGTTGTCCAGACGTTTATCTTTCTGTAAGTACATTTCTGGTTTAGCGATTCTAATTCATCATAGTGTGTTAGGGGGAAAGAGGAAAGACCAAAAAACCCCAGCCACAGAAAACTCAGTAACCTTAAGGTTGCCAATTCTAAAAGCTTCTAAAATTGTCTTAAAATAAACTGTACAATCTATATAACTAGATTTGTACAAATTCCATTGTACTATGTTGTTACCCCATAAACCATTTTCACTTCCAGGGATATGCTTCTTAAGGAAATAGTTTTAGAGGGGAGACCCAAAGCTTCTATTGCTAACTTACATTAAGAGAATTTTTATTAAAAGAAAAAAAATATGTCTCATTCTCCCTGTAACCGCTAGTGGATTCCATGGCCCATGCAATACCCTGCTTTGTAGAGTTTGTGGATATCAATAGCCAGTCCTATTCAGTGTGAAACAGGATAAGTGGAACAGTAGATTCAGAACCAGGATACCAACTTTGTATAGCAGACTGTGCTATTTCACTGAATCTTTCTGTGTCTCAGTTTCCTCATCTGGAAAATAAAAATAAATGTCGTTCTCCTTCACTATCTTCTTATATTTCCCATTTTATCTTCTAAAACTAAGATTCCTGGGATCTCTTTGTTTTCTTTCTTATTTCTCTCCCCCCCCCCCCTGCCCCCTTCCCCCAATCCATCCTGTCCTTGAATCCTTCCAGCTACAGAGAATTCACTATCTCACAAAGCAGACCATTCTCCAGTGAAGCTACCCAGAATCTGTTGTCTGGCTGCCCTGGTTATTAGAAGGCACTTCCGCACCAATAATCCCCAATCCACCTCCATTCAATTGGCAACCATTGGTCTTATCTCTGTTCCCTGAAGCTACAGTAGAAAAATCTGCTTTCTCTCCCCTATTTCCTTCAGAAAGAAGAGTCACTTAACCTCTGCTTACCTCAGTTTCCTCAACCATAAAATGTGGATAGTAATAGTTTCTACCTCTCAGAGTTATTATGAGGTTCAGATGATGTGATATTTGTAAAGCAAGTAGCACAGAGCCTGGATCATAGGGTTTTTGTTGATGTGTGACTTCATTCTGTGACCCCATTTGGGGTTTTCTTGGCAGAGATACTGGAGAGGTTTGCCATTTCCTTCTCTAGCTCATTTTGGAGATGAGGAACTGAGGCAAACAAGATTAGGTGACATGCCCAGGGCTGAAAGACTAGTAAGTGTGTCTGAGGTCAGATTTGATTTCAGGTCCTTCTGATTTTAGGGCCATTTCTCTATTCATTGTGTGCCTTTGGCACCTAATAGATTTTATATAAATGCTAGCTAAATTGATAATGATATCCCTCCTAAGTCTTCTCCTTTCTAATTAAAGATCCCATTTAGCCAAATACTTCTTATATTGATTACTCTCTGCTATTTTGTTACCCAGAAATGCTGTGATATTCTGACTACTTAGCAGAAATTCTGCAAAGACTGCTTGAATGTAGTTGAGAGATATGCTGTTTAGAGACAAGGTATAGTATCATGGTATTTAGAGATCTCTTTTTCAGCATAAAGACCACAAGTAGAAAAATCCAGAGTCTTTAAAAAAAAAAAAAAAAACCTTGCTAAATAAGGATCTCCTCTGATCTTCCTGGACTATATTTATATAGATCTTGTTTTATAAGCAAGACACTCACTCAGTCGTTCTTTGGGCTCCTGAAGGCAGAAGTATTTGAGGACAAAGAGAAGCTCTAGGCTTGAAAGGAGCGCAGAGGGCTCTGGTTGGAACCTTACCTGAATGGCAATCCTTTCTTCAATCTCCATGACAAGGGACCATCCAGCCTTTGCTTGTGCAGCTCTAGTGAGGGGAAGCCTTCTGCCTCTGGAGGCATTCCTTTCCATATTTGATTTTCCTTATTATAGCTTCAATCAACTTCTGGGGTTTTCCCTCACTGCTCTTAGATTTTTCTGTGTTTATCTCTGCAGAATAAATGTTTCCTTTTTGATATGACTGCCCTTCAATACTTAAAGATCATATCCTCCTCCAGTAATGTTTTCTCCATTTGGAATTCCCCTATTTTCCTCAATAAGAATTGATCTCAAGGACCTTTACCATTAGGGGCACCTTTTTCTGGATCTTCACTTTTAACAATATCCTTCCTAAATTGTGCCACTCATAATTAAGCACAGTATTTCAGAGATAACTTGACTGCAGCAGAGAACCTTGAGATTATTAAATCCCCCTAAAGCTATATTAGCTTTTTAAACTGTCATGCCATACTATTAATATAGTGTCTAAAGAGCAAGCCTTGAAGCTCTCAAGACCTGAATTCAAGTTTGACTTCTTAACAAGTCCTGGCTGTCTGACTCTGGCCAAGTCACCTTACCTCTCAACAATCTAAGCAACTCTCTTAGGCTATAAATTACGTAGAAAGTGCTAGCTTGCATTGGAAAAAAAGGACTTTTTTCATCTAGTAGTCTTCTTATAAAATTATAAGTTCAGTCTGTAGCCCTGTCCCCCATCACATTATTGACTTGTATTGAGCTTGCAGTTCACTAACATCCTCTTATCTTTTTTTTCAAATATACTTTTATATGACTTTGAACCCCTTGTTTGATAATTATGAAACAGATTTTTGAAATCATGTAGACATTTATCCCAATAAAATTTCATGATCTTAGATTCAGTCCAGAGTCCTAAATTAAGATCTTTCCAATCTGACTTTGTTATCTAGTGTTAGCTTTAGGTATGTCATCTGAAAAAAAAAAAATCAGTATAGTGAAAAAAGAAGCTAGGCAGTGGGGGCAATTGCCTATATATTCCCTGCTACTGGATAGACTGAGGCTGGTGGACATTTGAGCTCAGGAGTTCTGAACTATAGTAGAACTAAAAATGATTGCACCAAGTTCAGCAGAAATACTGTGAGTTCTTCTCCCCTCCCTCTGCCCCATGGAAGAGTTGAGAGTGGGGGAGCCAGTTGCCTAAGAAAGGACAAATCATACAAGTCAGAAATGGAGCAAGTAAAATTGCTGTGCTGATCTAGCCTAGGCAAAATAGAATGAACCAGTCTTCTCTTTCCCCCTTTATTGATGTCATTTGTCTTAGTATTACAGCCATTTCAATCTCCTCTTCCAGACTAAGCCCCTCATTGTGACAAAAGAAAGCAATTCAGCAAAATCATTTGATATAGCCACATCTACCAGTATACACAATATTCTGTCGTTATAGTTCCCTCTTCTGTAGGGAATGGGAGCAGGGAGGAGGAGAAGGAATATGCCTTTATCTATTCTCTAGAATCTTCATTGTTTTTCCAGTTGCACAGTTTTGCCTTGTTTTTGTTGAATGTCCCATTTACATGTGTATATTGTTTGTTTACTTCTCTCTGAATCAGTTCATATATATCTTCCTGTCTCTCTAAATTTCTCACATTTATCATTTCTTGCTGTACAGTAATATTCAATCACATTTCTATGATAGAGGATTATTTTTTTAATCATTCCAAAATGATAAGCAAGTATCTGCTTTGTTTACAATTCTTCACTATGAGGAAGAGCCCTGGTGTGGATGTTTGAATATATATTGACATTTCATTCTCTGTCTTTGATTTTTATATGCTCAGGAGTAGGATTGTTGAGTCACAGGATAAGAATAGTAGACTCACTTTTCTTGCATAATTCCAAATTGATATCCAGAATGCTTGAGATCATTTCTCAATTCTGCCCATTAGAAATATTGGTACTCCTGTCTTCATGAAAGTTATCTAATGTTAATTGTTCCTTTTTTGGGGGGGGGCTATCTTTGCCAATTTGCATTTTGCAAATTGAAACCTCAGTTTTAAAAATTTATATTTATTTTTGTGTTAATCATTTGAAGCATATTTTCAGAGCATCATTTTGAATTTCCAATTATTCTTTTAAAAGCTATCTATTACTATCCTCTTTTGAAAACTAGTACATGGTGTTTTAGATTTGTGTTAATTCCCCATATGTTTTGGATTTTATTGGTGATATTTGGTACAAAAATTTTCCCCAGTGTAACATCTCTTCTATTTCTGTATTCCTCTATTTTATTTGTTCAAAAACTTTAATTCTTTGTAGTCAAAACTGTCTATCTTTTATGGTCTTTTCTGTTCCTGATTTAGTTAAGAATCCCTTCCCAGACAGAATGGGAAAGAAACTTGATCTCATTCTTATCATCTGCAAATTTGATAAGCATGCTGTTATCTAAGTAATTGGTAAAAGTGTTAAACACCTTAGGATCCAGGGGAAAAAAAATCTTTAGGACTTTTCAGATCCCTTTTCAATTTAATATAAAATGATTAGTGAATACTTTTTGGGTCTAGTGATTCAAAAAATTCTACCCTTGTTTACCATATATCCCTTCATCTTATGCATAAGAATAACATGATAGACTTTGCCAAATACTTTTCCAAAATCTAGATAAATATAGCTATGACACCCTCCTGATCTACTAGTCTAATAACCTTGCCTACTTTCTTACATCCTTCTGCAACTCCCTTCTTTTACCCTGCATAAATTAAGATAGTCTGGTATGATCTATTCTGTTCTTGTGGAAGATTGGCTAGAAACTTGTGGTCATTGCTTCCTTTTTTTTTCACTAACCAGCTAGTTACTATCATGAAATTTTGCCAGGAATTGAAATCAATCGAGATGGCCTATAGTTTACAGACTTCACTTTTCTCCCGTTTTTGAAAATCAGGACAATTTTCCTCTTCCATTTTCTAGTCTTAGAGATTGGTTGATAGTGGCTCCACAATTATATATGGAGATCTCCAGTAAAGTCCCGCAGGAATCTGTGGTTGGCCCTATATTGTTTAACATTTTTATCAGAGACTTCAATAAAAGTACGGATGATACATAGTCACATCAGATCTGAAGATGACACAAATCTCGGTTACCCAAATTGTGTGATAGAAATAGGCTCCAAAAGGATCTTTATGGGTTAGCATCTTGGATTAAATCTGATAAGTTAAAAATTCAGTTATGGTAAATATAAAATCAGCTTCAGAAATACAAGATAGTAGAGGTATGGAAACAGAGTAGTTGTTTTGGAGAGGGCTTGGGAGTTTTAGGCAGGTTCAAGCTTTAATGTGAGTCAGTAGGGTGATGTAGAGACCAAAAGAGATAATACAGTCTTGGTCTATGCTAGTTCCTTCTGTGACTAGGGAAGTGATAATCCCGTTGAATTTAGCCTTTGTCAGCCTTCATCTGAAGGGCTATGTTCACTTCTACATCTCATGGCTTAAGAAGGACATTGTTATTATTGGAAATGTTGAAAAATGTCCAGAGGAGGAGAATGGGATGGGGAAGAGCCTTAATTTCGTGACATAAAAGAATTAGTGGGAAGAATTGGCCATGTTTAGCCCAGGGAAGAGAAGATTCTAGGGGAGTTTTTTTCTACTTCAAGGGAGGAGTCAAAACTGCATTCAAATATGTGAAGGACTCTTATATGGAGGAGAGAGGGATTAGATTTATCCTATGACTGCAGAGGATAGAATAGCACACCAGTAAACATTTATTTATTTTAATTTTAATTTTTTAAAATTTTTAAAAAATTGTATTTGCATAACATATATATGGGTAATTCTTCAATATTAACCCTTACATAGCTTTCTGTTACAAATTTTTCCCCCCAACTCCCCACCCTTCCCCTAGATGGCAGGATATCCACTACATGTTAATTATGTTAAAATCCAGTAAACATTTATTAAGCACCAATTGTAAAGATAGTCCTTGCTTCTATGAAATTCACTTTCCAATGGGAGAGACAATATGCAAAAAAACCCAAAAAACAACCAAAAATAGCTATGTACAACTATATAGCCCAGATAAATTGGAGATAATCAACAGAGGAAGGGCACTGATAGTAAGGGGAATTGGAACAGGCTTCCTGTATAAGATAAAATATTAGTTGGGAGTTCAGTAGTGGAAATTGCAAAGAGGAAAATTTAGTTTTGAAATTAAGGGGAAAACCCCAACTAATTATAATTAGAGCTGTCCAAAAGAGAAATGGCTTCCAGAGAGAAGCTAGAGGAGTGCTTGTTGGGCATGTTATGGTGGGTCTTCCTTTTTTTGTGATTGGGTTGGACTTAACTGTGGAGATGTATTCCAGTTCTCATATGCTGCTGTTCTGTGGTCCTGTTGTAGCCTCAGATGTGATTCATCAGAGGTTTGCTACTTGAGAGTATCTCCTATCTTCTTACTTATTTTGGGATTCTGTTCCCTATTAGCCATTTGTTTTGTCTTTTCCAGTCCAAAGATATTCTCTTTAGCTAAGAAAACAGAAAAGAAATAAGAATTGAGCATTGCTACCTTCTCTCCCTTGTCTAATACCATCTGGTGTACTATCTACTCTTTAACTTCCTCACTATCTAAAAAATACTTAATTATTCTTGCCAGACTCATATTGTTTTGAATTTTGTTTTTTGTTGTTCCTGACACAATTCTTACAGGGCTATGTCATAGTTTTATATTCTTTCTAAATTACTTACCTTAATTTTCATCTTTAGTTTGTCTTTGGTGATTTTAAGTCATTAAAGGGACATAGTAGGTCTCAACATTTCCCCAGTTGTTTTGGGATTTCAACTGCCTTTTCAATATTTTTATTCTGTTCTTAGAGGCACCTAAATGAAACCTGGAATATAGCGGCTGGAATCAGGATTTACATTGTGTCTTATACCTATCTGTGCAAAAAATTTTGAGGTGGCAAAAAACTGGAAAGTGAGTTGATGCCCATCAGTTGGAGAATGGCTGAGTAAGTTACGGTATTATGAATACTATGGAATATTATAGTTCTATAAGAAATGATCAGCAGGATGATTTCAGAAAGACTTGGAGAGATTTACATAAACTGATGGTGAGAGAAGTGAATAGAACCAGGAGAACATCATACACAACAACAGCAAGATTATATAATGATCAATTCTGGCCAGTACCAATGGTCTTGTGATGGAGAGAACAATCTGCACTCAGAGAGAGCACTGTGGGGATTGAATGTGGATCACAACATAGTATTTTCACCTTTTTTATTGTTGTTTGCTTACATTTTGTTTTCTTTATCATTTTTTTTCTTTTTGATCTGATTTTTCTTGTATACCATGAGAAATGTAGAAATATGTATAGAAGAATTTTCTTCTTCAGTAAAGAAAACAAAAGCAAAATTGGAGTTAATTAATTATACCTTTTATCAGATATCTTCCTTTCAGCTCCAAGGAGTCATCTTATTTCCTTGCTCTTCCCTTCCCTGCTTTAGTTTTTTGTTTGTTCGTTTTTCAAAAACCCTTTTTTGGGTCTTTAGTATTTGCCTTGAGCATCTGATCATATTGGCTTTGGTCTTCTTGACACAGCACTGTTATCAAAACTTGTCATTCTTTTATACATCCTCAGTTACCTAGCCCTTCACTCCATGTCTTGTAAGTAGTAGCCATAGCAGTCTCTTTAGATACTTCCTTTTTTCCCTCCTCTCACATAGTAACTGTGCTATCAGGATTTCTTTCTGGAAACTTTTCATTCTCTTTCAGAGTCTTAACTCATAGGATCCTGCCTATTCTGTTGCTGAGTTTTTCAAACCACTACCTTAAAATCTTATCATTTATGTGCTAACCACTGTAGGACATTGCCTTGAACATGATATGTATTTAATAAAAGCATGCTGCATTGGATTGTCTTGTTGGGAGCATGTCTCCATATTACAAGTCTCCTTTTTCAGAGAAAAAAGTCAAGGGAGGCAGCATAATTTTGGTCATTTTAGCATAGGTCTTTTCTATGTGCTTTGGGAATTTGCAGAGAATAGTTCACAATAGGACATAAAATGAAGTGATCATAAAAATAGTGTGTTCTTGAATATATTAGGAATTGGATAGTGTTTATTCCTGTTTAAGTGTTTGTTAGAACATGTATTTATATCTGTTTTCACTGAGGATTTGTATCTTTCCTGGGTACAAGGAGGGAGGCACAAGGAAATTTGGGGAAGATTCCAATTTCTTCCCATGTTTGCATAATTTTTATTATCTTGACCTTTTTTATTGATATATTTTGCTTTTTACATTGCCTTAACTTCCAAATATATATCTACCTTTTCCCACCAAGAGAATGTTTCTCATACAACAAAGATTTTTAAAGAAAAAGGGGGGAAAAATAGTTCAGCAAAACCATTTAACACATTTAACATATGTCTGAATGACATATACACCCATAGTTCTCCATTTCTCCCAAGAAGAGCCATAAGTTGATTTTCTTTTCTTCTGGGTAAACCTTGGTCATTATAATTATATATCACTCAATTTCATTTTAATTTATTTTCATTCAATTTTTCGTGGGATGGTAGTGACCAATAACAATCAGGAGTTCCGAGTATGAGTGCAGGAAGAAGTTTATTTCTTGTGAGAAAGGGTGTATAGTCTCTGACACACAAAGCATGGTTTGAAAAAGACAGACAGACAGATACACACCCCCACCCCCACACCCAAGCAAGGGGCTGGGGTTTCTAAAAATGTAAGTTGAGAAAGCTGGGGCTATCAAATGTTTAACCAGGCAGGGTGTTTCCCACTCAATCCAGTCCCTGCCCTCAAGAAGCTTCTATTCTTTGGGGGGGAGATAACTTCCCCCCTCTGATGTCCCAGTGGGTTTCAACCCTCCAATTCAAGTCCTATTGATACAATAAAACCTTCACAATTTGAGGAAACCAAACGCCCATCCATTTCTCACATTTTGTTGTACTTGTTTTGTATGTTATTTTTCTGGTTCTTCACTCTGCTTCAGTTCATATTATATCTAACCATACTGCTCTGTATTTTCATAGTCATAATTTCTTAAAACATTCCATGACTTTCATACACCACAATTTGTTTATCTACTTTCCAATCCCACACATACTTTGTTTCTAGTTCTTTGCCACCACTAACAGTGTTGCTCATGAATATTGTGGTATATACAGGATTCTTATTTTTGTTTTTGACTTCTTTGGAGAGAGATGCCTAGAAATGAGATTTCTGGGACAAAGAGTATAGTCATTTTATACATTATTTAAAAGCATAATTCCAATTTGCTTCCCAGAGTAGTTAGACCAATTCACAGCTGCTCTAGTAGTGCCTGTCTTCCCCCAGCTGCTCCAGCATTGCCTATTTCCATCTGTTGTCATCTTTGCCAGTTTTCTGAGTGTGATTTAAACCTCAGAGCTGTTTTGATCTTTAATTTTTCTGTGATTATTTTTTTGGAGCAATCCTTCATAAGGTTGTTAATATCATGCATTTCTTTTTTTTGAGAACTGTTTATTCATACCTTTGATTACCTGTCCCTTAGAGAGTGACTCTGGTCTATGTATGTCTTTGTGTGTATTTATATATGCATACACAAATATATATTAATTCTCTCTATATCTTGACTATCAAACCTACATAATAGATATTTGATGTCTGCATAATTTTTTAATTGAAAAAAGTTGGTTCTTGTGTAGGTTATTATTCAAGAAGTTTGAAATCAGTATGGATAACTACAATTTTGATTCAGAAGACTTACCTCAATATGTCATAAACACTTTTAAAAATTTTTTTAATTAAAGCTTTTTATTTTTCAAAACATATGTGTGGACAGTTCTTCAACATTAGCCCTTACAAAACCCTGTGTTCCAATTTCCCCTCACTTCCCCCACTCCTTCCCCTAAATGGCAAGTAGCCCAATATATTTTAACATGGTAGAAATATGTCATAAATAACATGACAAAGAATTAAGTGGACTCTTTCTTAACAAATAAAAGGATGGGCTGTTGGTGTGAGATTCCTTTCTGACTTTGTGGTCCTGTGGAAAGGATAGTGGACCACAGCAGAAACCAGGCTCACATCAGGTGGGTGATCATTGCCTCAGTCTCACCACATCCCATAACAAAGAGTCCTTGCCCTGCAGTCACAGAGCCTGGGTTTAACCCCTGGCCCTGCCACTTCACTTGTGAGACTTTGAATAAGTCATTTCACCTTTGGGGACCTGACTTTCCCATATATAATGAAGCATTTGGCTAGTTGACCTCTAAGGTGTTTTGTCTTCTCACAATCTGTGAATGTTTCCCCAGGGAGGCTGCTTCAGGGCTAAGGGACAGTGGTCTGATTTCCCATTGTCCCACCAGTCTCATACAGGCAGTTAGTTAGTCCCTGAATGTTAGGGCTGAGATTTAAGCCAGTGGCAGGATGTCTGTGTCCTTGGCAAGGTTCCCTTATTCCACCCCCACTCCCAACCATGCTTTATCATGGACGGGTGCCTGCCATTCCCCTGGAGAGCTTCATCCCTTTGGCTTAGGACTTTTTTTGTTAAAATCTACTTTAACACTTTATCAGTCACTATTGCAAGTCAAGGGAAAAACAGCGGTAGAGAGAGCACTGGATTGATTTGGATTCCAGCTTCAAGTCCTTGTCTTCTGCTGGCTTTTAAGTTTCTCACCTACAAAATATGGTGATTAAATTAGACGCCAGTGTAAGGGCTCATATACCATTTGGTGTTAACAGCATAAGCAAATCAGAGTGTGAGAGGGCACTGGAGGAGAAAGAAGTGACAGGGAGGGAAAAGGTTAGAAAAGGGAGAGGTGCTGCCCAAAACAGACCTTCCCCTGACTCCTGGAAATGGAAAGCAGAAGGTTGTTTTTGGAACGAAGGGACTTTGAGATTCAGAGAATGCCTAGTTTACAGCCTTGGTGCTCAAACCTCACCTTTGGGGGAGGGAGCTGGATCACAAAGGATGAAAATACCCTGATAATTTCTCCACTAAAGCGAAACCTGGCCTGCTTGGAGTTGGTGTTTGTTTGCCAAGTACCAACCAGGTGTTTAGCTTTCTCTTTGGATGTAGAAGGTATGGTTTTTGCCCCCAGGGCTTATAGTCTAAGTTATACAGATAGGACACTAGAGGCGTAAACTCACTCCCCTGAGGAACTTCGTGGATCTCTGAAGTGATTAGTGTGTTTGGTCCGTGTGGTAGAGAGTCTGGGAACTGAGATAAGCCATGGGACGATTTTAAAGGGATGAAGATATCTTTAGTAGCCCAGAGGGTACTGTAACGCTATCATCATACTTTCATAGGAGAACAGAGAAGATGCTCTTATGTTTGTTGAATTAATGTGACTGTTTAATTTAGGCCTATCTCAACATTAAACCACTTAACATGTATTATACAGGTTTTTCTTTATTCATCCAACAAATGTTTATGCTTTGTGCCAAGGATCATATGGGAGACTGGAAGAGAAGATACAAAGATTACTAAAAACATTCCTTTAAGAAATAAAAATTTAGCAGGCAAGACAGGACACATAACCAAATAACAATATAATTCACAATGGAATACGAAAGCAAACAAAGGTGGATAATCGTCAATCTAGGGAAGGAAAACTTGTTGCCAATTGGAAGAAACAGAGAAGGCTTTATGAAGGCAGTGGCATCTCAATTTGGCTTTGAAGGAAGACTCCCAACAGGGAGAGATGCTGAAAGGAGAAAGCATTTCAGATGGAGTGAATATTTTAAGAAGTCATAATGATTTGAGTGCTGGGTAATACAAGCAATGATAGTTAGCCTGAAGTACAAGCACATAGCAGGGAAGTATTATGAAATAAGACTTGAAATATAGAAAGGCAGACACATTTTAGAGGGCTTTGAATGCCAGTCAAGGAGCCACATAAAAATTCTAAGTAAAGAAATCATAAATCTCAAGAGACTCTGAAACATTCCTTCCTGAGCCACAGCTAATTTTTTTTTTGGTGGTCATTCAAGATGGAGATACTCAACATTTTCTTCTTCTATCTTGAACTGTAATGCTATCTCAGACAGTCCATGAAGATTGAATAGGGCTTTGTAGACATTTGAAAACACTGAAAGGTGAATCTAGCCAAGAGGCCTGGATTTTGGTCGTGATGAGACATTTATTATCCTTGGACCACAGTGTTCCTCATCTGTAAAATGAGAGTTGGATTAGATGAACTCTGAGATCCTTTCTAGTTGTAAATCAGTGTGAACATGGTCAATAGGGAGGATCATTCCTAAAACACCTTCCTAACCTAAGGTACACAGTCCTGCCCTCCGTTTTTAAATTATCTATATAGGGATGTCTAAAAGCCATGGGAAGTCTCCCTTCCTTTTAGATAGAGAATTGTGGCATTTATCCAGACTGAGATAAGCATTTCTAGATCTACTGGCTTTCATGATTTAGCCAGACATCTTCAGGTGTGCTTGTTTGGGGGTATTTATCCCCAGCATACAAAAGATGTGGCTCTTGAGGGCAGAGACTTTGAGTTGTGATTCTACTAGTTGATTTATTGAATTAATGAACATTTGTAAGAATTTGCATTAGAACGAATTTTAGAAATTATCTAGTTCAACCTTCTCTTTTTACCAAATAGGAAACCAAGGTCCATAGAAGAGAAATGTAATCATAGGATCTTTTAATCATGGATTCAAGGTTACTATCAGAAGTCATCTAGCCCACGTCTCTAATTTTACAGATGAGGAAACTGAGAATTTCACAAAGAAGTGATCTCTAGTTAAATTTCAGTCTAGAAGGGATGGTAGAGATCATCTTTCTGGACTAATCCCCTTCTGAGGTCACTCAGATTTTCCCTGGTAGATGGAGCATCACTCCTCATCCCCTCTCATAGCATTTATCATATCTGACCCTTTTCTCAGCTATCTGGTTTGGGGCCTTTCTAGTCTGAAAGTTTCTTTACAGAAGGCAGTATGCTTTGTTCATCTTTTTTATTCCCAAGTATTGAATTTAGATTTTGACTCTGAAGACCTGGATTTAGCTCATGACTCTGCCTTTTATTACCTCATTAGCATCAAAGCTGTTTAGCCACAGGCAACATGAAACTTTCTAGTCTAAAGCTGCTCTCTTTGAGCCATTTCAGGGCAGCCACAAAAGTCCAAAAGAAGATATAGGGCTCTGTGGAGGAGAGGGAGAAGGCTGGGCAGGAGGAGTTGAAATCACCCTAGTCACGAGATATGAAACTCAGAAATAGCTTCTGAGAAACTGGGAAGAGATTTGCTGAAATGCCCATAGATAGGTTTCTGAAATCTGATTAGGAATTTCTGGCTTCAAAGTGCCTGGTTTATCCCTTCAGGGTATTAGTGACTTTTAGTTACCTCATTAAAGCCAAATTTATTTAATACATTTGTAATAGTTTTTGAAATTAAAAAAAAAACACAACCTAGTTTAAATGTTTCAAGTCTCGTTTCTTTTCTCCACTTATGACTTATAATAGATCTTAAAATCAATGATCTTGGGGGCAGCTAGGTGGCGCAGTGGTTAGAGCACCAGCCCTGAAGTCAGGAGGACCTGAGTTCAAATCTGGTCTCAGACACTTCCTAGCTGTGAGACCCTGGGCAAGTCACTTAACCCCAATTGCCTCAGCACAAAAAAAAAAAAAAAGAAAAGAAAAAGAAAAGAAATCAATGATCTTATGCTTTAATATAGATTCTTGTTGTTTATTGTCCTTCATTCTTGAAGAGGACCATAACATCAGGGAGATGATGGCATAACTTGCAAGTGAACTGGATTTATGTGAGAGAGGGCTAGGCAAAATTGCCTGCTTTACTTTCTCTTCCAGAACCATCTGAGTCCAGTGATCAGATATAGATCAGGATGATTGGAGATGGCCTTGGATGAAATTGGCCTTTTAAAGCTAAGATCTTCAACAGGTCTTAGTTTGACTGAGACCCTCAGGATTTCTGGCCCAAGCAGAAATGATTACTATTTACATTCAATCTGAGTCAATCAGGATCCAAGCAATGACCAAATGGGATTTGGCTTAGTACCCATTGGTGGCTAATTCGAATCCAATTGGTTTTGGTTTAAGGCCTGGTCCTTAAGAAAGAAATCTAGCCAGTGAACTAGAAGTCATCTTCAAAATTACTGAACATTTTAGATCTGGAACTGGAAGGGACTTTTGGAGGCAAACTAGTTCATCCCCATCATTTTATAGATATGGGGAAACCTTTCCCCAGAGAAAGGAAGTGACTTGACTAAACCACACAGATAGTAAGCCAGAAACATAATGAAGACTGATGCTAAATCTAGCCTTCCACATTCTAGTCCTCCTTCTACAGAATCTTTACATGAAGAGTTATTATCTGTTTCTGTGGGAATGATTAAAATTTCCTACTGGTTTGAGAACATGTATGACATGGCTAAATCCCTAACTAGCATTAGACAAATTCAGCTTTGTCCTGGGACATTATCTGTCCAGGAAGACATACTCCCCCTCTGTGCTGCTAGCCGTAACCTTCAGGATTCTGTCACTGGAATGAACAGGGAAAAAAAAATGTCCCTTTTCCAGCTATTTCATTCTGCTGAACTGAAGAATTCAGGACCATACTTCTTTTCCCCTTCTGCTCCCACACTCACCCACTCAGCTATTTTGGTCCCAGATGAAAAAATTTCCAATTATGATTCCAGGTCATAATTTTCTGTCAATTTTTTTTTTTTTTTTTGCTGAGGCAATTGGGGTTAAGTGACTTGCCCAGGGTCACACAGCTAGGAAGTGTTAAGTGTCTGAGGCCAGATTTGAACTCAGGTCTTCCTGACTTCAGGGCTGGTGCTCTATCCACTGCACCACCTAGCTGCCCCCTGTCAATATTTGTTAAAGGGCTTTTGAATGCTATCTAATCAATTTAATTAAAGAAACCATTAACTTTGTAGAAAACACTATACTAGGTACTAAAGGTGATGTTTGTCTCATTTTCTTTTTCCTTTTTTTGTTTTGGTTTCCTTAAAGTCTTTTACTTTTTAAAAAATAATAGCTTTGGGGGCAGCTAGGTGGTGCAGTGGTTAGAGCACCAGCCCTGAAGTCAGGAGGACCTGAGTTCAAATCTGGTCTCAGACACTTCCTAGCTGTATGACCCTGGGCAAGTCACTTAACCCCAATTGCCTCAGCAAAAAGCAAAAAAAAAAAAATAATAATAGCTTTTTATTTTCAAAACCTATGCAAAGATAGTTTTCAACATTTATCCTCTCAAAACCTTGTGTTCCAAAATTTTTTCTCCCTCTCTTCCCCCATTTCCTCCCTTAGACAGCAAATAATCTGTTAAAAACATATATAGTTCTTCTATACATATTTCTACAATTATCATGCTGCACAAGAAAAATCAGATCAAAAAGGGGAAAAAATGTGTTTGTCTCATTTTCTAAAAGGATCAATGCCATCAGAAGGGTGACATCTTGACTTGCAATTGAACTGGATTTAAATAAGCCAGGATTGTGCAGAGTCATCAGCCTCTCTCTATTCTCCAGGATCATCAGAGTCCAGTAGCAAGGCATAGGTCAGCAACATTGGCAGTGACCTCAGATGCAGTGAAATATGGAAATGAAATGAGGTACTCTGTGTGTGTGTGTGTGTGTGTATGTATTCAAGAGAAGTTGTGAAGGTGAAATGGACATACCTTGACCATAGATCAGATATGAGGGGTAAGAGATAGTGAGGAAATCAAGGATGACACTTAAGTTTTGAGCCCGGGGAATTGGAAGGATGAATGTGCCCTTAATAATAATGAGGAAGTTTGGAAGCAGACAAGGTTTGGGACAAAAAATAATCAGTTCAGTTTTGAATGTCAGTTGTACATGATGTTTAAGCTATCAGTTCTATATTGCATTTATAATTAGCCTATATTGGGTTGCTTGCTGTTTAGAGCAGAAGAATGAGAGGAGGGCAGGGAGGAATTTGGAACACAGGGTTTTGCAGGGGTGAATGCTGAAAACTATCTTTGCATGTGTTGTAAAACTATATAGTCATAGCTGTCTTCTCAAGACAAAAAAAAATTGGAAATTGAGGGAATGCCCATCAGTTGGGGAATGGTTCAATAAACTGTGGTATGTGTTTGTAATGGAATATCATTCTCTGGGAAATGATGAACAGAATGCTCTCAGGAAAGAAAAACACACACACCTGGAAAATAAAAAGCTATTATCAAAAAATATATCAGTTCTAGGTATCTTAAAGGCAGTTATAGATGCAAACTGTAAAGAGGTTTAGAGCACTATAGGTAGATTTAAGAATTGTCAACATAGAAATGGCAATTAAATCATCAGGAGCAGAGGACATCACCAATTGAAGTAGTTTAGAGGGAGAAGAGAAAAGGGTCCAAGACAGAACCCTGTGGTGTGATCTGGATGAGGATCCAGCACTGGCAACTGTCAGGTGAGAGGAAAACCAGGAGGTCTTTTGAATATCTAAAGAGAAGAGGAAGTGAACATCAATGTCAAAGGCTACAGAGAGGTCTTGAAGAATGAGGATTGAGATTAGGAGATCTATGGTAATTTTGGAGAGCCCAGTTTGGTTGAAAGGTGAGGGTGGAAACCAGATTGTAGAGTGTTAGAAAGGAGAGGAAATGGAGATGTCTATTGTAGACATCCTTTTCAAGAAGTTTAGGGACAGAAGAAAGGGTAGAGAATACTGATAAGAGAGATACAAGATATTATGAGCTACATAAGAGAATAATTATTCTCTTATTAGATTGTAAACTCCTCAAGGGCAGAGACTTATCTCTTACCTCTTTTTGTATCCCCAGGATTTACCACAGTGTCTAGCATAACTAGTCAGTGGTTTTTCAGTTGTGTCCAACTCTTTGTGATCCCATTTTGGGGTTTTCTTGGCAGAGAGATACTGGAGTGGTTTGCCATTTACTTCTCCAGCTCATTTTACAGATGAGGAAACTGAGGCAAACAGAGTTAGGAGACTTAACCAGCATCACACAACTGGTAAGTGTCTAAGGCAGATTTAAACTCACAAAGATTAGTCTTCCTGATCCAGGCCTAGCACTCTATGCACTGTAGTCACAAGGCTGTTTTGCCTGGCATATGAAGGTTCTTAATGTTGATTGATTGATTGGGTCTTATATTCTATTGTATAACTAAATAGAAATTGTGAAATGTTTTCATGTTTTAAATTGCTCCATTTAGTAGTATGTCTCTTAATGAATCAGATTCTCCAGAATTCTTTCTTAATACAGTTGTGCCCTCTCTCTTTCCTCCCCTTCTTTCTTCCCCTTTTTAACTTCTGTGAAAAGGAGGAAAGTTTATTCCCAAGCCTGAGGCAGGATGATGGAGTCAGATTCATTTCATTCTTGCAAAATTAATGGGTGATATATTTGCAGAGTGGCAATGTAGGAGGAGTTGAAACCTTGGAAAGAGTCAAAATAGAGCCAGGAAGGAAATAATAATAATGTTGAGGCACTTTATCAGTATTGTATCTTTCAGCAGCTCTCAGCTCTTTATGTTCTCACAAGTCTCTTACTCACATTTGTAGGAGAGATAGCCATTATTACCTCTGTAACCTGTTCAGTTTTGGAGGCTGGGGGAAGTGGTGAATTGAGAATTTTAGGATAATTGCCTCAGGACAGACAGCAAATCTGAGATTCATTATTCTGTGGGTATCCCCCATTCAGATTCATAGAAACATAAAAACTGAAAGTTGGGACTCTCGTGAGATAATCTAACCCAACCCAAGCATATCCACTTTCTAAAGTCAATCTTCCAGGACCTCACTACTTTGTGAGTCGGTCAGCTTATTCCCTTGTTGGACAGCTCTAATTGTTTGCAAGTTTGTTATTACGTTGAGTCAAAATCTGCTTCCCAGCAGTCTCCCAGGAGCCATCACTTCTAAAAAATGAGAGAGGGAGAGATATAAAGAAGGAAAGGAGACAGGAACAGAGAGAGGAAGAGGGAAAGAAGGAAAAACAGAGGGGGAGAGAGTGAATTATAACAATTAAGTCAAGTAGCATCCAACTTCTTTAGTCCCCAGCCTTAGTAAATCAGAGAATAAGGTGTATTTTTCTCATCTGTCCTTCAGGGAAAAGCTTAGTCATTATCACTACATAGCAGTCAGCTTCATTTTTTGTTGTCATATTTTTTTAAATTTATGTTGTAGTTATCACATCTACAGCTGTCCTGATTCTGTTAACTTTCTATTGCATGTGTACATGAATCTTTCAGTGCTTCTCTTCGTTCTTCAGATTATTTCTTAAGGTGCAATTATATTCCATTACATTCATGAACCACAGTTTGTTTACAGCACCTCCTCTCCCCCTCCCCTTTAATGGGCATCTACTTTGTTTCCAATTCTTTGCTACTACAGTAATTGCTGCTATAAATATTTTGGTGTATTTGGGACCTTTCTATCTTAACAGATTTATTTTTAAAATGGAATGAATTAAAATTAATTTTGTTTTGGAAGGTTTTTTATAGATATTTCTGGAGATAGCAGGTGATATCTTCAGGTGCTAGAATGTCAGAGCTGGGAATCACAATGCAACAGTAGATACTTTCCTAATCTTAATGGTTTCCTGTTATTTTTCTAAAAGGGAGAGAGAAGAAATGGAGGTGCATCTAATTTATGTGAGGCTAAGGTAAGCATTAAACATTTAGAGAGATACACATTTATAAATCATTAGATCTTGAAGGTAACTTAGTGATCACTTAGTCAAAAATTCCTCATTGGTGAGGAAGCTGAAGCCCAGAGCAGTTTGCCCAAGATCACTTAGTGAATTTGTAGCAGAATCCAGTTCCAGGATGTGAGGGTTGGAAATGGCTTCAGAAGTCATCTTCAATCCATACCTGAAAAAAATATATATATATTCTTTTCATCCCCAGAAAAGGAATCATTCAGCCTTTGCTTTAAAACCTCTGAGTAAGACCTCTAGTGGTTAGGACATTTTTCCTTACAAAGTCTAAATCTGTCTCTATGTAACCATAGTTTGGGATCAGACAGAGTAAGCTTAATATCTCTTCCTTGTGAAATATTTGAAGACATCCCTTGTGTTTCCACTCCCCACCTCTCTCAACAGATTTTTTTTCTCAAGGCTCAGTACCCCCCATTCCATCAGCCAGTGGTTATGTATCATGAAATCAGGAACCTCCACATCCTGGAGGTTCTCCTGAATGCTCTCCTACTTTTTAATATCCTTCTTAAAATGTGGCAGATAACTTAAAATGGAGATAACTCCATATGTGACCAAAACAGAGTAGAATATGAGCTTTAAACCCAGGTGACTTTTGCCTTTACTTTTTTTTTTATTAAAAGCTTTTTATTTACAAAACATGAGTGATTTTTCTACATTGACCTTTGCAAAACTTTTTTTTTTGTTCCAAGCTTTTCCCCTCCTTCCCCCTACCCCCCACCCCTAGATGACAGGTAATCTAATACATGCTAAATATGTTAAATTATATGTTTGTCTTTACTTCTTGAGAGACATTCTAGTTAGAGGATGACTCCATTAACATATCCAAGCATATTGTTGTTGTTGACTGAATTGGTATTGATAAACTTAGAATGAATTGAATTTTATAGTATTCTAGTTCTTTGAAAGTGTGATCTTTTCTGGGGTTTCTAATATCTACAAGCTCAGCGCTGGGATTTATGGCCCTGGGTTTATCTAAATTGAAGTACCCCTGTTTATTTTCCACTAGACTCGCAGGATAGTATGTAAAAGATATCTGTTCAGGAGACAAAGCTGCAACTTTCTGAGAAATTGTATTTTCCAACAATAATTTTAAAAAACCCAAAATTAAAATAAAAAAAGTTTTTGCAGTGGGAAGAAACAGGTAGATTAGTGCTTTGAGGATAGAATTAGGAATTGGGAAAACTGGAAAACTCTTCTAGTTGTAAATTCTATGATCTCTTCTGCTTTTGTCATGTGAATGGATGAATTTAGGAGAAAATGAATATTCTTAAAAATTTCCTTAGAGTTTAAAGAAGCTCTTAGAGATCACTTTTTTCTATTCCCACCCCTCTTATCTTTCACACAAGGTCATCATCATTCTTCCATTCCCCCAAATTGGAAACTTTGTAATCATCTTCAAATTTTCCTTCTTCCTCTTCTTGTCACCCGCTATCCTGTCATTCTGTGAAAAGTTATTTGAGGTTTGGAACTCAGTTTTCCCATCTCTACAATAAAAGATTGGAGTAGATGACTCTGAGATCCCTTCTATCTCTAAGAGTCTTCTCTACCTGCCTCACCACAGCTCTAATCATAGGATCAAAGACCTTAAACTGGAAGAGACTTCATGTCATCCAGTAAAAACTTCTCTTTTTACAAAAGAAGCAACTGAGGCCTGGAGAAGTTGAGTCACTTGCCCAAGATCACACAGATAATAACTGGCAGAACTGGAATCTGAACTCTTGTCCTTTGACTCCAACTTCAATATTCTTTCTTTTTTTTTTTTTTAATATTCTTTCTACTGTACCATTCTTTCCTGTACTCATCATAGATCTGTTCATAGATCACCCAGATGCAAGTGTGTCTCCTGTTGAATCCATTTTCCACATGGTTGACAAGTTGATATTCCTAAGGCCCAACTCTGATATAGTATTCTCTCTCAACGACCTTCAGTAGTTCCCTTTTGCCTCATGGGTAAAATAGAAAATCTTTAATCTGACATCTCTAAAGCTCTTCAAAGAATGGTTCCAGAATAGTATTTAGTCATTTAGTAGCACTTATTAAATGTCTACCATCTGCCATGGATTGTGCTATGTATTAGTGATATAACAGCAAAAGTGAAATATGAACTACTCATCAGGTATATTTTACTGAGGAAGGGGCAGTGATGAAAGAGGGGAGAAACAACATGGATAAATAGATGGATAGATAGATACCTGATAGATAGGTGAGAGAAGAATGGATAGATAGATGGATAAGATAGATGTACAGAGTACATCTGGACAAGTAGAAGGAGAAACAAATAGACATTCAGACAGATATAGATGGATGGATGGATGGATGGATGAATAGAGAATATTTGCAAACAAGGTGGGTATGAAAGGCAGTGAACTACCAGAATGGGGAGGAATCAAGAAAGCTTCTATATAGATGTTGTTTGACCGGAATTTCCAAGGAAACCAGGGATTTCAAGAGATATACAGGTAAGGAAGGAGTATGTTTGTACAGAATATCCAGTTCTGAATGTCCAAAAGGCACTTAGTGATGTAGGACTGCAGTTCAGAGGAGAGACCACAGTGGAATTTGTCACATTATTTCCCCTTGTCACATTGTGAGTTTGAACCCCACTGCACTCCTGTCAACTTTACACAGAAGTCCACCTTCTCTCCCACCTCTGAAAATTTTCACCTCTCTAGAATTCATATCTCTTCTTCAGTTTATTTAGTATTTGTGTATCTTCAGATATGTTCTATCCCTAGTTGACTCTCAATTGTTTGAAGACAGGGACAGCTAGGAGATTCAGTGGATAGAGCTCTGGGCCAGGAGTCTGGAAGAGCTTAATTAAAATCTGGCCTCAGAAACTTATTTGATGTGTGGCCCTGGGCAAATCACTTAATCTTTGCCTCAGAATCAACTATAAAATAAGGAGAATAATAACATCCCCCTCTCAGGGTTGCTATGAAGATTAATATTTATAAAGTGTTGGCATAAAGCAGCTTCTTAATAAATGTTTATTTCTGATAGTATTATTCCCCAGCACCTCGCATAGTGCCTTGCACATAATTGCACTTAATAAATGTTGAGCAGAGGAAGAAATTGAGGCTCAGAGAAGCTAATGAACTTGCTCATTCTCAAAGAACTAATATAATCCCATTAATATTTCACATTTGTTTCCATATCTGGAGAATTTAAAAATAGGATTTTGTAAAGCATGCTGGACATGGAAGTAGAAAGCCTGTATTATATTCCCAGTTCTGCAACTAATTACTTGTTTTCACTTTTCCCTCTCTAGGACCCTAGTTTTGTTGGTGGTGATGGTGTTCAGTCATTTCAGTTGTGTCCAGCTCTTCATATCCAATTTGGGGTTTTCTTGGCAGATATACTGGACTGATTTGCCATTTCCTTTTCCAGTTCATCTTACAAATGAGGAAACTGAAGCAATCAGGGTTAAGTAATTTGCCCAAAGTCATATAGTTAGGCAGGATTTGAACTCAGGTCCTCCTGACTCCTGTGCTGTCCAGCTGCCCCTAGAGGGACATTCTTTGAATCAAATTTTCTTCAAAGAGAACTATGAGATTTAGTGAATTAGTGGGGCCTATGAGAAGGAAATTTTTTCCAGTGGCAGTAACTGAGGTCACTAAATCACAACTGTCCATGGTCTTTTAAATGACATCCAATGTCTGAGAAACTGGGTAGTGTTTATTCAGTGCTTACTTCAACCAGGAATCAGGACTGGAATATTAGGTGATGCTTTCCATGAGTGAAGAAGGCTCCATGAATACAGTGGCTAGAGAAAGATGATAATCCTTAGTAAAATAATAACAACAATAATAAATGCTATGAAATCAGAGTACAGAGTTACACTGCAGAACAGTAATCAGAAGAGTAGCACATCTCAGTTAATGTTTGAACTACAAAGAAATATGAAAAAAAATCTATTTGGAGTTGCAGCTGTTTATCTTGGAATTACTGGATAGCAGTAACCAAAATACAGGTTAACACCTTGACTTGCCCTTACCAGCTTTCGGCCCTTATCCTCAATCATCCTGTAGAATTAAGAGGTTAATTTCTTAGAAGAACTGGGGTTATAGAAAGGTCCTGTGATTCTCAGCACTCAGTATAGTGCTTAGCGCATAATAAATGCTTGTTGGCTGATTGATTGGTAGGTCATATTATACAGAGCTTCTCTGCCTATAGAGTTATTCCCCTCAAGGGGTCTATTTTTGGCATCTATAAAAGGATCTCCCATAAGAATTCCTTGGGAAGACATTGTTATTTTGTCCTTGGGGTCCTTTTCCTCAAATAGCTCAAAGGCAGAGAATCAGGTTCCGTTACCATGGAATGAAACAGTCAATTTAATTTTCTTCAATAATAAATGAATTGAACATCCCATTTGTGTAAGATACCGTGACTTTTGATCAACCTAGGCATTGGAATTAAGTTGGCTTTCCTTTGTTTTTGTCTTTCTGGGTGTTTTGGTAGGAGTTTCCTGACTGCTCTAAGGAAGACTATTTATTTATTCAGTTCTGTTATTTAAAAGTATTCTCAGTGCCTGAGGGGAACCTTGACTTAGAAGTTTGTCTAAAAGCATGTCAAATGGGGTCAACACACCAAAACACCCTACTCTGATTTCTAAGGAAGAATCTAATATCCTCTGTCTCAGAGTCTCTTTTGGAAGCTAATAACTTCTGAAGTGGGCAGGTCCTTTAGGAAAGGGAAACAACTTTTGTGGAAGTGTGAGAGGCTGTAATTAGCCAAGCCTGTGGGCATTCATCTCTCCCCAGACTAGTTTTCCTATGGTGTTTGGTCACATGAATTTGACATTAGATAAATGAGATATGAGCCAGGGATTATGGATAATACAACTGGATGGGTAACTAGGTGTGAGATCTTTGGGCAAGGCTCAGAAACACATAGAAGGAAAGCTATCTGCTGGATCATGGACCTTGCTGGGTTGGAGGTTCCTTCCTGATTCTGGCTCCTCTTTATTCTTTCCTTTTGCAGTTGCTGGTTGCAATTTTTTGTAGTTTTTAGAAATAGCAATAGCAGTTCTCCCCCTTTTCCTCATTCCTTTAAGTTAAATTTCCTTGAATTTTGTTTGCTTTTTGGACCAGATGGCCTATCAACAACTGCTCTGTGACTTAGAGGCTTAGAGAATAGTCTGCTTCTTTCCTACCTTTTCCAGTCTTATATTCCACTTTTTTTCCATGCACATTACCATCTAACTACCTTGTACTATTTGCTGTTCCTCAGTCTAAGAACTGTAGAAACTCCTGAATCTGCTTTCTCTATCCATGGAGATAATATCCTTCACTTCTATGTCAGTAGACCAGATTTTTTAACTAACACTCATTACTGCCCAAAGTGTGTTGGCAAATGTTTAACAACCAGCTTAGTGGAAAATGATGGGAGTTGAAATACAACATTTTAGTCAATGAGTTATTTTGTTTCAGTTGTATCCAACTCTTCATGAACTTTATTTGGGGTATTCATGGCGAAGATAGTGAAAGGTTTGCCATTTTCTTCTCCAGCTCATTTTATAGATAAGAAAATTGAGGCAAACAGGATTAAATGATTCACTGTAGTAAAATAACTAGTAAATGTCTGAGACCAGATTTGAACTCAGGAAGATGATTCTTCTTGACTTCAGGCCCAGCCCTTTATCCACATATCTGCCCACACAACATACTTTTAGCTTTAATTTGCACTATTAACATTTTTCCCATCATTTTCTTATGTTTAATCAATAAAAACAATAAATCAGGAACTTTGTAGCTTTTGATGATTTCAGGGTATAAATGCTCACATTGAAAATAACATAATCAGCTGGCTGTAGCATATCCCTGACACTTTCCCCCATTTCCTCCCCAGTTCCTCTAACCCCATGTCATGGAAGCTCTGATTGTCTCTCTCTTTCCTGAATGGTTTTGTTTTGGGAGAAAATTCTATTGATTCACTTGAGTCTTCTGGGGGCATTTTTTTTTTTTTTTTTTTACTGTTCTCTTTCCTAAGTGATGGTCTCTTAAGTACAGGTAGGTATTGTCCTTGTGTTAGAGGAGACAGCTTTTCTGAAATTCCCATCTTCCTTGTGGCTTACTAGTCATGCCTGCTAGAACAGTTGCCTATGGAAAGTATTGGGCATCCTGGAAGCCAGAATTTATGCCAGAAGACCAGAGTGCTTATTTATCCAATCCCAACTTTGCCTGTCAGGTTTCATTGGATATCCATGGTGTGAATTCCCAGGAATAAGGTCAGAAGTTGGAAGTCGGACTCTGGAATGCCACTTTTTCCAGGCTTAAGCTAATGAGGAACAAAATTAAGATGATCGGAGGAGAGATTTGGGAGTTCAGGATATATATACACACACACACACACACACACACACACACACACACACACATACAGGGCTATTTATACAACAGCAAATGATCACAGTGAGTATTCTTTGGTATGGATGCTAAGGCTTTGTGAATTTTTTCCCTTCTTACCATTTTCCTATACAATGGGAAGATCAGAGTAGAGGAGCTGGACTCATACTCTAACTCTGCCACTTAATACCTGAGTAACTTTGGGAATCAGTCTTTTGAGTCTGTTTCTTTATCTGTGAAACAAGGGGGGTTGGGCTACATGATAAGCCCCTTTAAGTTCTAGGTTTGTGATCAATGCCCTGGCTTGAATCAGTCTCTCAGTAGAGGTAGTGTACATATCAGGAGTCCACTACACCTCTGAAATTTCAGGCCCGAGGCCTCCCCTCCCCCAAGAAAAGGTACAAGGGACTGTCTGTGAGCTGTAATCCAGGCCAGTTAAAAAATAATTGTTTCCAGCAAACATACCTTGTTCAGGTGTGTGTTTCTTTTTTCTTTTTTCTTTTTTGATTTAGTTTAAATCCATGGCCAAAAGATAAATTATTCTATAATTTTCCTTTCCCAATATTGAGTTTTCTGTTGTTTTTTTTTTTAGTTCACAAACCTGGCAATCGTCAGTATCTCACTTTTTGTTGCTTTTGTTTTTAATTTTCCCAGTTTCTTGTATCACTTTGTGCTAAGCAGCTTTCTGATATACTTTATCTTCTTCCCCAGAAGAAATCTCCATGTATCTGGGTCCCTACCTTATACCTTAGTTCCTATTGTCACTCAACTCTCACTTGACTGAACTATCTGTAATCTGCTCTCACATTTCTCTGTCTTCTGAATTATACAGCTGTCCTTTACTTCCATCAAGGACAGAAGAAGAAGATACAGGTTTTATTTGTGATCTGAGAATATTCAGGTTAGACCCAAAGTCTATTGTTAGAAATTGTGGGATCATTTTTTGGAGAAAGTGTAGATTCAGTGTGGTAAAATGGAAAAAACACCAGCTTTTTAATCACAGTACCCAAGTTCAAAGTCTGCCTCCGTTATTTACTATGTCTGTGAATTTAGAGAAATTGTCTCATGGTGATGGTGGTCAGTCATGTCTCCAGTGTGTTCCCATTTTACAGATGAGGAATTGAGGCAAATGGGTTAAGTGATAGGTCTAAGATCATAAGTGACTGGAAGCTGAGCCTTCCTGACTTAAGGCCCACACATTGTGTCACCTAGCCACCTAAAGAAATCAACTGTTTAGCTTCTTTGGATAAAATAAATAGGGAAAAAAAAGTTAAGCACATACGCATCTCTATTTTGAGTCCTGGGAGCTTGAGGGATTATTGAGGTAAGAGAGAAGCAATTCCTTCTGATCTAACCCCCACTTCTTTCCTCCCCCCACTTTCTCCAGGAAGGATTGGGAATTTGGAACTCCTTATTCAGGCACTGTGAGATTTCAGTGTGTAGTTTTTCAAAGTTGTTAAACTTTCTCCTTCCTTCAGTTAGATTGTAAGCTCCCTGAGCACAGGAACTTGTCTTTTGCCTATTTTTGTATTCCCAGTGCTTAATATTTAATTCGGTACCTGGCATATAGTAGGTACTTAAATATTGACTGACTGATTCTTCACATTTGTGTCTGCCTTTTGGGAAATGCACTGAGCCCTGAGATGTTTGGGCAAGGAGAAAAGGTGAAATATAAACCAGGCCGTTCTACTCCTTGCTGATTTCTCTGAAAAGTTTAGTTGTGAAGGAGGGGGAATATTGAGACTTTCACAGATCAGATGAGTTTTTTGCTTTATTTGGGAATTGTGTTTATTTGACAGTCCAAATGACACTCAGTGTTTCGAGAAGTATGTTTTTAGCTTGGGTAGTTTCCTAACCTAATGAAGTATCCAACATCTAGCTATCAGCTCAGGGGACCTCTCTCATAATACAGAGAAGCAGACACGTAGAGAGAGAGAGAGAGAGAGAGAGAGAGAGAGAGAGAGAGAGAGAGA
>JAJPUD010004745.1:37289-57012 GCA_023553655.1 Myrmecobius fasciatus | reverse complement strand
AGAGAGAGAGAGAGAGAGAGAGAGAGAGAGAGAGAGAGAGAGAGAGAGAATGAGAGAGAGAGAATGAGAGAGAGAGATACAGAGACAGAGGTAGAGAGACAGAGAGAGGTTTTTCCCCATTTGGACTGTCTAAGTGCAAAAGAAACTTCAGCTGAAAAGATCATAAAAGGATAAGAACTTATCTCCCTTCCCTCCTAAATTCTGAATAGGTGACATGAAGATAAAAAAGATCTTTTTTAGGATGAAAAAACAAAAGCTAAGGGGAAAAAAGAGCTTATTTCCATCTGATTGAGGTAATCCAGAACATCAGGATGACACCAAAAACTTTTCCATTGAGCTTAAAAAAAAATAGGCAGCTTCTGCCAAACCTATAACCAGTCAGTTATTCCCTTAACAAATCTCTGTTGATATTATTACATTATTAACATGTAGTGGACTTTCTGCCATCTAGGGGAGGGGAGGGGACTGGGGGTAAAAGTTGTAATGGAAAGCTTTGTAAAGATCAATGTTGGGGAACTACCCATACATATGTTATACAAATAAAAAGCTTTAATAAAAAAAAAAAACCAAAACAAACCAAAACAAACAAACAAAAAAACAAAACAAATCTCTGTTGAATAGTTAGGAAACTGATGAATCAGGAGGCTGGCGAACATTTGCATTACAGAAAGAATAGTTATTTATAACAGGGATTCTTTAAATAAAAAACTTCATCTGTGTATTTAAATGTTGAGTTTTAGATCATTCATCTCTTGGGATTAAACAAAGAAAAGTCATTGTTGCCAGTGGAAAATAAAGCATGTAAAAATTATACTATGAGTTAGTAGAAAGTTGATATAATAAATACTTAATAAATCCTCTTTTTCATTATTTCATTTACAAATAATTTTCCAGGAACAAGTTTTTGCCAAGGAGGAAATCTGCCTTTTTCTTTTTAAAGAGTACATTACAATTTTTTATTGGTATCATTTGTTTTTATATCACCTTCATTTCCAAATATATAGCTTCCTCCTCTGTTAAGCTGGAGAATCCATCCTTGGTAACAAAGAATAAAAGAGAAAAAAAGTAATTCAATAAAACCAGCCAACACATTAGTTGTATTTGACAGTATATACATTATTCCATACCCATAGTTTTGACGGTATATACAATATCCACATCTCTTGCTTTCTTTGGAGATTGTGCTTTACTGGGAGATTGTACTTATTTGGGAGTCCTGATGACCTTGAATAATTAAGAACTTCTTGGATATACAATTATCCCTTCCAGATTTTGACTTTTCCCATTGCTGTTTTGATATAGCTAGAGTTGGCATAAAAAATTAAATGGGAATATTGGGGGATATAGACAATACACAAAAGCTGGCAGATGACACAGAGCCCATGATAAAATTCTTTGCCCAAATTTTACAATAAAGTAAACGTCCTATAAAAGAAAAAAAAATTCAAACTTCTCTGGCATGAAGGGAGGGCCAAAAATTTTTACAAAGATTTTCCAGATCAAGGGGGTGCTGTGCTCCTCATCCTTATGATGTGGAAGAGATGACTCTTTTTCCACCCCTACTCTCTCACTTGTGCAAAGAAGGTAGGGAAAGAACAATTTCTCAAATCTTTTCTGGAACTAAGCTTTTGTCTATCTTTTTATACTGTCAGGTTCTTTTGGGAGGCCTGTATTCTTTACTAGGCACTGTTTTCAAGTGTAGTATGTTTTGCTTGCATAGTGAGCATATTTTCTTTTAATGTTATTGTTCTTTGCTTCTGTATGTTTGCATTCACAATCTGTTATTTTCTCTTTTGTTTCTTTGGTGAGGCTTGCCATTGCAGATTAAATTTTTTTCTACTCTGCTCATTATTTTTGTTGTGCATTACATCTATTCTGCATTCAGAAATTTCATTTCTCTTTCAGACCACTCACATTCTCTGTGTTCTCCTCAGATTACACAGGGTCCTCTGTTTTATTAAGTATTCCTTTTCTTTTCTGTTTGCTTGCTTCCTTCCTTTTAAGAAGTCTGGAGAGGTGGGGGCAGGGTAGGCTATGAAGAACCTTGAATGTCAGATGATTTTATATTTCATCCTAAAGGTGATAGGAAGGCACTGGGGTTTATTGAAGAGGTTGGGGGAAGTGACAGTCAGACATTTGCTTTAGGGAGGTCACTTTGGCAGCTGAGTGGAGAATGGGCAGAGTAAAGTGAGACTTGTGGGAGGGAGACCAACTAATGGGCATTTGTAGTAGTTGAGACACGAGGTGATGAGATCCTGTACCAGAGGGCTGGCAGTTGTCAGAGGAGAGAAGGGAGTGTGTGCAAGTGGTGTTAGGAACGTCAGATTGACAGATCTTGGCAGAAGTTTGGATACACACAGAGACAGAGAGAAGAGAGGGAGAGAAAGAGACAGAGATAGAGAGACAGAGAGAGACAGAAACAGAGAGATAGAGAGACAGAGACAAAGAGACAGAGAACAAGGGAGAGAAATAGAGAGAGACAGAAACAGAGAAACAGAGACAGAGAGAAGAGAGGGAGAGAAAGAGACAGACAGAGACAGAGATAAGAGAGGGAGAGAAACACAGAGAGAAACAGACAGAGACAGAGAGAAATAGAGATAGAAACAGACAGAGACAGAGAGAATGAGAGAGAAATAGAGATAGAAACAGAGATAGAGAAAGAGAGAGATACAGAGAGAGAGGAAGGGAGAGAGACAGAGTTAAGAGTCAAGGATAATAAGGATGTGAATCTGGGAAACTGAGAGAAGTGTGGCAGCCTCAAGTCTAACAAGGAAGTTAAGAAGAAAAAAGGGCTTTGAGGGGAAGATAATAAGCTCACTTGTGTCTGCATTGACTTTTATATGTTTATGGGACAGCTCATTTGAGATGAACATTTGGAGATGTAAGACTGAAGTCAGCAAGAGGTCCTTAGGGCTGGTTAACTAGATTTGGCATTCAGCAGCATAGAGATGATAATTGAATCCATGGGAACAAATGAGGTCACTAAGTGAAACAGTATAGAGAAGAGAAGAGGGTTCTGGACTGCTTTGTAGGAGACCCATGGTTAGTGGGTGTGACCTAAATAAAGATCCAGCAGAGAAAATGAGGAGGAGCCATCAGACAGATAGGAGGAGACTGAGGAGAGAATAGTGTCATGAAAACCTGGAGAGAAGAATGCATCTAGAAGAAAAGGAAGATGTTCTACAATATCACAGGCGGCGGAAAGGTCAAGAAGAATGAGGATTGAAAAGAGGCTGTTGGATTTGGCAAGTGATCATTAATAACTTTGAGAAATCTGTGGGGGAGGAAAGAAAGAGGGAAAGGGAAGGAGGGAGGGAGGAAGAAAAGAGAGACAGAGACAGATAGAAAGAGACAGAGAAACAGACAGAGACAGACAGAGAGAGAGAGAGACAGAAATAGAGAGGGATAGCGGAACACAGGGGGAGAGACACACACAGACAGGCATACACACACAGAGAAGAGAGATACAGAAAGACATGAGAGAGACAAAGAGAGACAGACACACAGAAAGAGACAGACAGAGAGAAGTAGAGAGGGATAGAGGAAGTCGGAGAGGGGGAGAGACAGACAGGCACACACACAGAGAAGAGAGATATGATATGATATGAGAAAACTGGGACACTAATACATTGTTGGTGGAACTGTGAATGGATCCAACCATTCTGGAGAGCAATTTGGAGCTATGCTCAAAAAGTTATCAAACTGTGTATACCCTTTGACCCAGCAGTGTTTCTATTGGGCTTATATCCCAAAGAGATCTTAGAGGAGGGAAAGGGCCCCACATGTGCAAACATGTTTGTGGCAGCCCTTTTTGTAGTGGCTAGAAACTGGAAACTAAATGGATGCCCATCAATTGGAGAGTGGCTGAATAAATTGTGGTATATGAATGTTATGGAATATTATTGTTCTGTAAGAAACGACCAGCAGGATGATTTCAGAGAGGGCTGGAGAGACTTGCATGAACTGATGCTGAGTGAAACGAGCAGAACCAGGAGATCATCATACACAGCAACAACAATATTACATGATGATCAATTCTGATGGACGTGGCTCTCTGCAACAATGAGATGTTTCAAACCACTTCCAATTGTTCAGTGATGAAGAAAGCCATATACACCCAGAGATAGGGATGTGAAATGTGGAGCACAACATAACATTTTCATGTTCTCTATTGAGGTTTGCTTGCATTGTGTTTCCTTTCTCTTTTTTTTTTTTCTTGTAGATCCAAATTTTCTTGTATAGCAAGATAACTGCATAAATATGTATACTTATATTGGATTTGTCGTATATATTAGTATAGTTAACACGCATTGGACTACCTGCTATCTAGGAGATGGGGGGAAGGAGGAAAAAATTTGGAACAGAAGGCTTCACAAGGGTCAATGTTGAAAAATTACCCATGCATATGTTTTGCAAATAAAAAGCTTTAATTAAAAAAAATGATAAGGTATATGCATGGTGAGGGCACTATAACAAAAAAAAAAAAAAAAAAAGGAGCCAGGAGACTTGGTTTCTAGTTCTGTTTCTTCTGTTTGTCAGCTATGTGATGTCTCCTCAAATCCTGTAACTTTGTTTCTGTCATCATATGTAAAATGGGGATAATAATACACGACCTATATGTTTCATAGCTTTCCTTCGTCTAATAAATGCAAGCACTTTGTTTAATAAAGGGCAAGCCTATTCCTTTCCAGCTTTTTCACCTACAAGGCAGCAATGAAAGGAGAGAGATAATTTGTCTTATTTGTATTGATTTGCCAGCACAAAAACTTAGGGAGGAGTCTGAGAAAATCATATTTATAATCAGTTTGTTCATATTTATTGAGCTGCCTCCTATGGGTTAGAGAGTAAGGGGCACACAAAAAGTGTGAGAAAAGGTCTCTTAAGACCTTGAAGCTTGAAGGAACACTTGGGGCATAAGACAGACATACATGAAAATGTACAAGATGGTATCTGATAAGAACAAAACAAGCATCTGATAAGTGTTAAAAAGTGGTCATGTGGACTGTTGCAATAGTCTGTTAGACTACCCATTCTGTCCATCTTTCCTTCAGATGTCAAATTGATCTTCCTAAAGCACAGCTCTGACCAGATCTCTGCTCTCTTCAGTAAACAATAGCAACCACCTATCACCTTCAGTATCAAATATGAAATTTTCCGTTTGCTTTTTAAAACCCTGACCTGTCCCTGCCTTTTACTCCCATCTCTTTCTACCTTGCTCCCTTCCACCTACTCTGTGACAATGGCCTCCGGGCATACCACTTTCCAATTCTGGGCATTTTCACTGATTGCTTCCCTTGCTTAGAAGTCTAATTCCTCCTCTCTGCTTCCTGGCTTCCCTGGCTACCTTCAAATCCCAGTCAGAGTTTCGCTTTCTCTGAGTTTTCCCAGTCCTCCTTGATTTCAATGCTTTCCTTCTGAGGCAATCCCCAATCTATCCCATTGTTACCTTGTTTGTACAGATTGTCTCCCCAATTAGATTGTGAGCTCCCAAGATCAGAGACTGAGTTTTACCTATCATTATTCCCACTGCTTAGTATAGTACCTGGTCATAGTAGGGGTTTAATGAGTGCTAGCTGATTGATTGCAAACAATATATAATTGGAGTTCAAAGTAGAGAGAGATCATTGTGGATTGGAGTAGCTAAGAAAGGCTTTTTTTCTTGTCAAGCTGTCAGACGTGTGGAGAATTTCCACTTTTTCCTTAGGTTTTGTGATGTAACTTTACCTTTTGTCAGTTCCCTTTCTCTCTTTGTCTCTCTCTTCTCTCTCTCTCTCTCTCTCTCTCTCTCTCTCTCTCTCTCTCTCTCTTTCTCTCTGGCATGATAGAACCATATTCTGGTTATCCTTGTGATCCATCATTCTGGAAAGAAAAACATCTTTTAAAGATTTTTGGGAACAAGTGTGTGTGTACTTGCCAGTATCAAGTCAAGTCATTAAGCATTTATTAAATATTATACGCTAAGTACTCTGCTAAATGTCAAGGATTCAAAGCCAGGCCAAAAAAACAAAACAAAACAAAACAAAACAAAACAAAACAAAACAAAACAAACAAAAAAAAAAACATCCTTAAGGAGTTCACAATTTAATGAGAAAGACAACATGCAAACGACTGTGTACAAGCCGGAGATGCATAGGATGAATTGGAGATAATTTGAGAAGCAAAGTACTAGCATTAAGGGAGACTTGCTGAGGCTTTTTACAGATAGTGAGATTTCATCTTTAGGAAATGGAAGAAAGTTAGAGAAGCCAAGAGGAGGAGAGCAAAAGAGAGGATTCTGGACATGAGGGGCAGGTGGTAAAAAAATGCACAAAGTTAGTCTTGTTTGATTCCTGAAGCCAGGAGGCCAGTGTCATTAGATTATAGAGTATGTAGAGGAGGGTAACTTATAAGAAAACTGGAAAGATGAGTGGAGGGGAGAGGTTATGAAGGAGTTAAAAGTCAAATAGGATATAGTGGAGATCTGGGCAAGAGGCATGTATTATATTTGAAGGCAACTCTAAAATATTTGGTTGAGTGCCTGGAACTTCAGAAAAATGTAGAGGAAAAAAAATAATGAACTTGAAATAAAAAGATATAGGGTCCAGCCTGAGCTCAGTCTTTTAAAACCTATGATCCTGGACAAGGCACTCAACCTTATCAACCTTATCTTTACTTCTCAGGTTTCACATAGGTTATTCCTTCCCCTCCCCATCTTTCTCCAGCAACCTAACCCTATCCTTCAATATCCAACCTTCCCACACCTTCCATGGAGCCTTCCTTAACTATTATGACCCCCTGTGATTTCCTTACTTTTCTGAACTCCTATAATCCTTGTCTGTAGCATATAGTTTAGCACTTAAGGCACTTCAGTTAAAAATTATGTTGGGGGGATTGGAAGTAGGGGTTAAATGACTGCCCAAGGTCATAATTAGTAAATGTGTGAGGCAGGATTTTTATTCTAGGACTGATGCTTTATCCACTGTTCCATCTAGTTATACTTTGATAAACAATTGTTAAGTGCTTGTGTTTGTCAAATACCAGCTGAGGGTAGGAATGGGGAGGTAGAGATTTTAAATAACACAGATCCTGCCCCCAAGAAGATTATAGTCTTGCAGGGACATATGATATATATACTATCTCTATAACTATATATATTTATAGAGGTCTGGTTTCTGTCTTTGGCCCAAGTGTAATGTAGAAGTACAAAAAAATTGGTATGTTACAATATTTTCACTCTTTTTGTTGTTTGCTTGCATTTTGTTTTCTTTTTCATTTTTTCCCTTTTTGATCTGATTTTTCTTGTGCAGCATGATAATTGTGGAAATATGTATAGTAAAATTGCATATGTTTAACATATATTGGATTATTTGCCATCTAGATGAGAGAGTAGGAGGAAGGGAGGGAAAAAATTTGGAACACAAAGTTTTGCAAGTGTGAATGTTGAAAATTATGCATTCATATATTTTGAAAATAAAAAGCTTTAATTAAAAAAATAGAAATCACAAGTTTAACTTGATCTCTCTCCCTCACCCCCAAATGCTATGTTAGGTCCAAGAAGGAAAAATGCCTGTCTTGACTGAGAGAAGTAGAAATTTTTTTTGAAAAGGTAGTATTTGATTTGTATTTTAAAAGATGGTTGGAATACAGTATTTGAGCAGGGTGAGAGAGAAGACATTCTTGGCATGTGGAACACTATGAACAAAGATATGAAGAAAGGAAAATACAAGATGTATTTGGAGCCTCTTGCATAGGAATAATTCAGCATATAGAGAGAAGTAGTATAAGATAAGGCAGAGTGACAACATATCATAGAGGACCTTGTAGTCCTCTACAAATTCTCTTTAACAAAAAGTTAAAGAATATAGGGAAGGCCTGTAAATGAAGAAGAGTTGAAGCAGTAGAATGAAATTAGACGGTTTTTATTATTATTATTATTTTTATTAATACTTTTTATTTGCAAAACATATGTATGGGTAATTCCTAAACATTAACCCTTACAAAGCTTTCTGTTACAAATTCCCCCCCCACTCCCCACCCCTCCCCTAGATAGCAGGATATCCACTACATGATAATTATGTTAGAATACTTAAGAAATCGAATATATGTATAGTTATTGCCACACATCATTTTTTTGTTCAGGAGAAATAGAAATAGAATATTCCGAAAGAGGAAATACAATGCAAGCAAACCTCAATAGAGAACATGAAAATGTTATGTTGTGGTCCACATTTCACATCCCTCTCTCTGGGTGTATATGGCTTTCTTCACTGAACAATTGTAATTGGTTTGAAGCATTTCATTGTTGAAGAGAGCCATGTCCATCAGAATTGATCGTTATATAGTACTGTTGTTGCCGTGTATAATGATCTCCTGGTTCTGCTCATTTCACTCAGCATCAGTTCATGTAAGTCTCTCCAGGTCTCTCTGAAATCATCTTGCTGGTCATTTCTTACAGAACAATAATATTCTATAATATTCATATACCATAATTTATTCAGCCATTCTCCAATTGAAGGGCATCTATTCAATTTCCAGTTTCTAGCTAGTGTGGAAGAAATTAAGGCTGGACCCACACCTAATACCACACACCAAGATAAGATCTAAATGGGTTCATGATCTAGATATAAAGAGTGATGTTATAACCAAATCAGAGGAACATAGGATAGTTTACCTCTCATACCTGTGGAGATGGAATAAATTTATGTCCAGGGAAGATCTGGAACTCTTATTTGAACACCAGATAGATAATTTTGATTATATTAAGTTAAAAAGTTTCTGTACTAACAAAACTAATGCAGACAAGATTAGGAGGGAAGCATCAAATTGGGAAATCATCTTTACATTTAAGGGTTCTGATAAAGGTCTCATCTCTAAGATATATAGAGAATTGTCTCACATTTATAAGAAATTAGACGTTTTTAGGGACAAACTTAGGAGGTGAATTTATAGCATAGAATGGAAGCTGCACAGCCATAACAAAATTGGAGACTCCTTGAAAAATAACACAAAGTAAACAGAACTCAAAAATTCAATTATGTAAGAAGAAATATTAGAACTAAGAGTAATAGAGCAAACAATTTAAGCATGTCAAAGACTCATCTTCAAACCAGAAAAGGAAGTTGAAAAAAAATCATTCGACTTCCAGAAAACCATTATAAAATGTATTTTAAAATTCTAGATATATTTCAGTAAATAATAAAAGAAAACTTGTCAGAACTATTGGAAGCCAAGGTCAAAATGAACATAGTTCACCTTTGTAAAGAAACCTCAAATTCAGTACATTCAGAAAGACACTTGCCTAACTTTGTAGATCAAAGAAAAAATGTTGCAAAGATCTAGGAAGAAACACTTAACAGAGAACCACAGTAAAGATCATACAAGATGATATGGTAAATACTAGAATGGAATGTTTGGAATATAATATGTTAGTACAGAGACCATAGCCAAGTATTTCACAAGTTATTAATTATATCCCAGGTGAATTTGCATCAAGAATACATGACTAGTGGGGAAGTTAGGTGGTGCAGTAGATAGAGCACCAGCCCTGAAGTCAGGAGAACCTGAGTTCAAATCTGGCCTCAGGCACTTCCTAGCTGTGTGACCCAGGGTAAGTCACTTACCCCTGATTGCCTCAGGGGGAGAAAAAGAATACATGACTAGTTTAACATTAGGAAAATTAATTGTAAACATAATAGAATATTTTAATATGTATGAATAAAAATTCATTGACTTTCCATGGAGAGATGGCGAGAAAGGGTTAGACAAAATACAGTGTTAATTTATATTTAAACACTAAAAATCATAAGAATGAATGGATCTTTCCTTAATGTTATAAACATGATCTGTCTAAAGGATTTGATAAGATATTGAGTTAACATTTTTGCAAAGATTTAAATAGTAGGAGTCTTTCCAATAATATCTGGGAGAAGTGAGACTATACATTGTCACTATAATTATTTGACAGTTCTCATAATGAGTTATAATAATAATAAAAGAAACAAACTAAGATAACAAGAATAGACAAACAAGAAGTAAAATTATCTCTATTTTGTTTTCATTTTTGCTATTACTAAGTGATTTGGTTTAGTCTTTAATATGATTGTTAATGGTTTATTATCTTACTTTTGACAACCGTTCATATTTTTTGACCTTATCTTTTAGTGAATGACTCTAGGTCTTCTGTATTTGTGTTACTTTCCTAAATATCTTATATGTCAGACTCCAAAGGATTTTTTAAAAAATTAGACAAAATAATAATTCATGTGAAAGAACAAAAGTCCAAGAATCTCCAAGGAAACCATAACAGCAAAGCAGAAAAAGGGAAGGGAAAAAAATATATATATATATATCAATCACATACACACACACATTTAAAGGAGCAATCTTTAAAACTGTTCTACTTTTAAAAATTAGAAAAGTTGATCAGTGGAACAAGACTATGTAAAAGACCCCAAAATATATAAAAGATCGTTTTTTCTTCTTTTTTGCTGAGGCAATTGGGGTTAAGTGACTTGCCCAGGGTCAAACAGCTAGGAAGCGTTAAGTGTCTGAGGTCACATTTGAACTCAGGTCCTCCTGACTTCAGGGTTGGTGCTCTATCCACTGCACCACCAGCTGCCCCAAGATCATATCTTCTTTTGGAGGAAAACAAAAACAGGAGAATGGAAGGGGCACTTGGTATAATGAGAGCTGGAGGGAAAATTCTTAAGTATAACTAGAGATATGATAAAAGATAAAAAAGAAAATTTCAGTTATATAAAATTTAAAAACTTTTGCACAATCAAAATCAGTATGACTTGAATAAGAAATAGACAATTGGGGATATAGTCATAATAGTTATCTTTTATATCTGATATATTGTAATTGATATAACACATGAGAAAAACACCTATTCCTCAATAGATAAAAGTTTTTAAAAGGATATGAACAAACACTTTTCAAAGGGAGAATTGCAAATGATCAGTAATCATATAAAAGAATGCTCCAAATAACTAATAATAGATAAATGTAAATTAAACTAATTTTAGGTTTCATCTTACATTTATATGATAGAAAAGAGGACAAATAATGAAAACAGTAAATGATGGAGGAACTGTGGGAAGACAGTCACACTTATTGATAGAGTGATCAATTGGATCAGCCATTTTGGAAAATAATTTGTAGTTATACTAGAAAAGCCACCAAACTTGTTATACCTTTGACCCAGTGACTAGTGGACATATAATTTCAAGGAGGTCGGAGACAGAGGGAAAATTCCCATGCTCACAAAAATATAGTAGTCCTTTTTATAGTAGCAAAGACTTGTAAGAAAAGTGAGTACCAATTTGGGGACTGGTTAAACAAATTGTCATACGAATGTAATGGAATATTATTTAACTGTAATGAAAAAAAACCCCAAATATGAAGAGTTTGGAGCAACTTGGGAAGACTTGTATAAATGGATTCAAATTGAAGTAAGCAGAACTAAGAAAACAATTTAAATGATGACCATGGCAGTGGGGTGTGGTGGGGGACATTGAAATACTTCCCGCTTTTGATAAATAGAATGCTCAGTCATGAGTTTAAAGAGCTGATGGTAAAGCATGACTCCTGCCTCTTGGTAGAAAGATGATGGATTATAGGTGCAGAATTTTCAGACATAGCCAATGTATTGATTTTTCTGTATGTGTTTAACTATGTGCTTTTTTAAAAAGAGGTTTTTAATAGGAGGAATCACTGAAAATGATGGATTAAAAACATCAATAATATTTTTTGCTTAAAACAAGAAGAGTTAAGAAGTGAAATATAAGATATTAAAAAGCATAATTCAAGAAGCTTGAACAGGAAGGGAAGAGCTGTGTGCCAGAGGAAGGCAATCTTTTTTTTTTTTCTTTATTAAAGCTTTTTATTTGCAAAACACGTATGGGTAATTTTTCAGCATTGACCCTTACAAAGCTTTCCATTACAAATTTTTCCCCCCAGTCCCCACCCCTCCTCTAGATGGCAGGAAATCCACTATATGTTAATTATGTTAAAATACTTGACAAATTGAATATATGTATACATATTTCCACACATCATTTTTGTGCAGGAAAAATTGTATCTACAAGAAAAAAAAATCAGAGAAAGGAAACACAATGCAAGCAAACATCAATAGAAAGCATGAAAATGTTATGTTGTGGTCTACATTTCATATCCCTCTCTTTGGGTGTATATGGCTTTCTTCACTGAACAATTGTAACTGGTTTGAAACATTTCATTGTTGCAGAGAGCCATGTCCATCAGAATTGATCATCATATAGTCTTTTTTTTATTAATACTTTTTATTTGCAAAACATATGTATGGGTAATTCCTAAATATTAACCCTTACAAAGCTTTCTGTTACAAATTTTCCCCCCTACTCCCCACCCCTCCCCTAGATAGCAGGATATCCACTACATGATAATTATGTTAGAATACTTAAGAAATCGAATATATGTATAGTTATTGCCACACATCATTTTTTTGTTCAGGAGAAATCATATCTATAAGAGAGAATAATCCAATAAACGAAATACAATGCAAGCAAACATCAATAGAGAACATGAAAATGTTATGTTGTGGTTCACATTTCACATCCCTCTCTCTGGGTGTATATGGCTTTCTTCACTGAACAATTGTAATTGGTTTGAAGCATTTCATTGTTGAAGAGAGTCATGTCCATTAGAACTGATCTTCATATAGTACTGTTGTTGCCGTGTACAACGATCTCCTGGTTCTGCTCATCTCACTCAGCATCAGTTCATGCAAGTGTCTCCAGGCCTCTCTGAAATCGTCCTGTTGGTCGTTTCTTACACAGCAATAATATTCCATAACATTCATATACCATAATTTATTCAGCCACTCTCCAATTGATGGGTATCTACTCAATTTCCAGTTTCTAGCCACCACAAAAAGAGCTGCCACAAACATTCTTGCACATGTGGGGCCCTTTCCTTCTTTTATGATCTCTTTGGGATATAAGCCCAATAGAAACCCTGCTGGGTCAAAGGGTATGCACAGTTTGATAACTTTTTGAACATAGCTCCAAATTGCTCTCCAGAATGGTTGGATCCGTTCACAGCTCCACCAACAATGCATCAGTGTCCCAGTCTTCCCACCTCCCCTCCAACATTCATCGTTATCTTTTCCTGTCATTTTAGCCAATCTGACAGGTGTGTAGTGGTACCTCAGAGTTGTCTTAATTTGCATTTCTCTGATCAATAGTGATTTGGAGCAACTTTTCATATGATTATAAATAGTTTTAATTTCATCATCTGAAAATTGCCTGTTCATATTCTTTGACCATTTATCGATTGGAGAATGGCTTGAATTTTTATAAATGTGAGACAATTCTCTATATATCTTAGAGATGAGACCTTTATCAGAACCCTTAAATATAAAGATGATTTCCCAATTTGATGCTTCCCTCCTAATCTTGTCTGCATTAGTTTTGTTAGTACAGAAACTTTTTAACTTAATATAATCAAAATTATCTATCTGGTGTTCAAATAAGAGTTCCAGATCTTCCCTGGACATAAATTTATTCCACCTCCACAGGTCGGAGAGGTAAACTATCCCATGTTCCTCTAATTTGGTTATAACATCACTCTTTATATCTAGATCATGAACCCATTTAGATCTTAATCTTGGTGTGCGGTGTTAGGTGTGGGTCCAGCCTTATTTTCTTCCACACTAGTTTCCAATTATCCCAGCAGTTTTTGCTGAATAGTGAGTACTTATCCCAAAAGCTGGGGTCTTTGGGTTTATCAAACACTAAATTGCTAACGTTATTACCTAGCTTGTCCTGATATCCTATTCTATGCCACTGATCGACTGCTCTATTTCTCAGCCAGTACCAAATGGTTTTGATGACTGCTGCTTTATAATATAGTTTTAGATCTGGTACAGCAAGGCCACCTTCATCTGTCTTTTTTTTCATTAATTCCCTTGAAATCCTTGACCTTTTGTTCTTCCAAACGAACTTTGCTACTATTTTTTCTAGATCTGTAAAATAATTTCTTGGGAGTTTGATTGGTATGGCACTAAATAAGTAGATTAGTTTGGGTAGTATTGTCATTTTTATTATATTCGCTCGGCCTACCCATGAGCACCTAATGTTTTTCCAATTGACTAGGTCTGATTTTATTTGTGTGGAAAGTGTTTTGTAGTTTAGTTCGTATAGTTTCTGACATTTTCTTGGCAGATAGATTCCCAAATATTTTATGCTATCATCCGTTATTCTGAATGGAACTTCTTTTTCTATCTCTTGCTGCTGAACTTTGTTGGTAATATGTAAAAATGCTGATGATTTATGTGGATTTATTTTGAATCCTGCAACTTTGTGAATTGTTTCTAGTAGTTTTTTAGTTGAGTCTCTAGGGTTCTCTAAGTATACCATCATGTCATCTGCAGAGAGTGATAATTTGGTTTCTTCATTACCTACTCTAATTCCTTTTATCTCTTTTTCTTCTCTTATTGCCAAAGCTAACATTTCTAATACAATATTAAATAGTAATGGTGACAGTGGACAGCCTTATTTCATTCCTGATCTTATTGGGAATGGTTCTAGTTTGTCTCCATTACATATGATGCTTGCTGATGGTTTTAAGTAGAGATCATCATATAGTCTTGTGTTGCCTTGTACAGTGATCTCCTGGTTCTGCTCATTTCGCTCAGCATCATTTCGCTCAGTTCATGCAAGTCTCTCCAGGCCTCTCTGAAATCGTCCTGCTGGTCGTTTCTCACAGAACAATAATATTTCATAACATTCATATACCATAATTTATTCAGCCACTCTCCAATTGATGGGCATCCCTTCAGTTTCCAGTTTCTAGCCACTACAAAAAGGGCTGCCACAAACATTCTTGCACATGTGGGGCCCTTTCCTGAGGAAGGCAATCTTTAGGAATGAGGAGATTGAACATCTTTGTTGTCAGATGGTAAGAAGCCAGAGGAGAGAGAGATGTTGAAGACATATGAGATGGGATGAAAAAATGGGAGGAATTAGGATCAAGGATAAAGTTAGAGGAATTGAATATAGGAAGGAATAAGAATTCTTCCCCTGAAAGAGGAGGAAAGGAAGAAATAGTAGATGATGATACTGAGAAATTTTTAACTATAGATCTGAACAAGAGTTGAGTCAAGTACTTTTGGATCTCCTCATTCTTTATAGGGAAGTAGGAAGCAGGGCTGATTGGGAATTTGAAAAAAAAAACCCAGAAAATAATCACTTCAGGGAATGCACAACTATGCTTTAATTGTTTATGATCATATGTGGGCTCTGTTTTATCCCTATGATTCTTATCTCCTTAACAAAATCATAAACTTCTTAGAGAGTAGGGAACGTGCCATGTATGTCTCAAACTAAATAAAATTCACAATTCCAGAACTTTAAAAAAATTATAATTCTTTTTTTTTTTTTTTTTTTTGAGACCAAGTCACTAGCTCATCCAGGCTTGAAGTACAGGGGCTTCTCCTACCCAGTCCCATTCTGATGGGCCCAGGAGCTTTCACCATGTTTCCAACCTGAGTCAGTTCAGCCCTCTGGAGATTAGCTGATGTATACTGACCTATTACTAATCACCATAGTTTAATGAGGAAACCCAGTGGGTTTAATCCATTGCAATTCAGAACTCCTGAGCTCAAGAGATTCTTCAACTTCAGCTATCCCAGTAAAAGGGAATCATAGGCCTTTACCCCCACACCTAACTACAAGTAGGTTCCTCATAACACTCCATTGGTGTTGGTAGTGTAAATATTATTCCTATTTTATAACTGAGAAAATGAAGACTAAGTAAAGAGATTTAACTAAAGTCATGTAGTACTTTTTTTTTATTAAAGATTTTTATTTTACCAAATACATGCAAAGATAGTTTTCAACATTCACTTTTGCAAAAGCTTGTGTTCCAAATTTTTCTCCCCCCCTCAAAGACAGCAAGCAATCCAATACAGGTTAAACAAGTCATATAGTATTGAAGTAGTGATTTGAACCTAGCTCCCTTGACTTCAAATCCTTTTTCCATGGTTTCATGCTACTTCTTAACCATGTATCCATAATGCTGATTAAGGAGTAAGGGGCTAGCTAAATACCATTTCTTTGGTTAATCAGCAGTGGTTATATGAGGTGTGAGGTTTAATCTGTCCTTGGTGATAGTGAGCCATTTATCTGCATTCTTCCCTCAATTAAACCTTAATATTTATCAAAAGCTTGTGCAGAGCTTAGGGAAAAACAGATGAGAGGATGCGCATCTCTGCAGGGCTGGAAGGGCTCTTATACCATGGCAGATGGGGATTGGGAAGAGCATGGAATACTATTCTTGAGTGACCTGTGAGAAGTACAGTTGGAAGGTACTTGAATTTCTTTGTACATTTAATTTTAGCTGGCTAGGGTTTGAGACTGCCAGCTGCCAGTGCTACTTAGTTAAAATCCTAATAGTTTAGGAAACCGTGGTGCTCTATACTAGAGGTAAACTTGCCAGCAATCTACACATATAGAGTAAAAACTCTAAAGCCAGGTTTTACTTAACTAAGCAGAAGATTGAGAACATAGCCTTTAAACAGAACCGCAAATTTTCTGTTCTCATTTTCTCATTAAATTCCATTGGGCAGAGGTAATAGTAAAATATTTTTCTCATAGCATAATCTAGGGACAGTATTCAGGTGACTAGTTAAATTACCCTTGTTCCTATGGATTTCCTGTGTGCAAAGGGTTACAATGGAGAGGAGAGGAGTGAGAATGAATGTTAGGATAAACTCAGGATAGACTGGGTAGGGAGGGGAGGACAGATAGATGAGTGATTCAGGATGGGTAGAATTAGGGAATCTAATATTTGCACAAGACTTTTTTTTACATATTCATTATATAATATTCATTATGTAAAAAAAGGTACTCCTACGTTCATAATTTCTCCATATTTTTTTCTCATCTTTTCAGAGGGAACAATTTAATAAAAAGTTGTTTATTTTTAAAGCAACTAATGTTACCTGAGTCTCCTAAATGAACTACTCTAGATAAATATGTTCAGGGATCAAAGCCATATTTACAAAGCCTCAGTATAATGTAATGGGGAAGAAACAGGGTTTATATAACATTTATAACTCAGTTTTCTCTACCTCAGCGTTAGACTACCTTTTCACAGCTAATCTCATACAATTTGGATAAAGGCGTAAAGGTGGCCTACTTATCAAATTTGTTCATATCTGTAACTAAGAGTTATCTATCTGTCTCATTGGATGGCAATCAGAATCAGAAAAGATCTTGTCAGATTAGAAACATTCTTCAAGTAAAAAAGATAATATTAGTAGGGATAATTCATTAATTTGATTTAAAAAGTCAACTTCAAAACTAAAAGTTAAAGGAGACATGAACATATAATGCTTCCCCCCCCCCAGGTAATTGGGGTTAAGTGACTTGCCCAAAGTCACACAGCTAAGGAATGATAAGTGTCTGAGGTCAGATTTGAACTCAAGTCCTCCTGACTTAAGGGCTAGTGTTCTATCCACTGAGCCACCTAGCTGTCCCAGATATAATACTTATGAAAATGTGGATGGCTTGTAGAGTAGGAAGGGAGTGATCCTAGATTTTTTTTTGTCTTGTCTTTGTAGCCCCATCATCTCTCATAGGATCTTGAAAAAGTACTAGTGTAATTATTGAATTATATTGAAGTAGGTAGTATTAAGAGAGAGAGTTTCCACTAGAAACGAGGTGATAGGAGTACCTGCAGTGGAGGAGCATCAGCAGGATGAGGGGACTAGTGATCATGCCTTATCAGCATCAGCTGAAGAAACTAAAGGTGTTTACCCCTGATGAAAAGACCTAGGGGAGATAGGATAACTTTCTTCAGGTATTTGAAAGGCTATATGATGGGAAAGGAGCAGTCAGTGAAAATTCCAGAGGCAGAATAGGCTCCATGTGAGGAAAAAATTCCTAACAATTAGAATTGCCTAAAATGCAATTGTAAAAGGCAAACTAGGCGCGGTATTTGGTTTTCCCTTACTGGACATTGTCAAGCAAAGAATGAGGGATATCACTTCTCAGTGATATTATAGTGGAGATTCTTGTTGCTTTTAGGGTCCTTTCCTTCTCTAAAAGTTTTTGAATGGTAGCTTGACTTTGCTTTGATGAAACTTTCAGTGAAGTAAAAACATTGATTTCTTTTTTTCTCACACATAAATATAGTTTCCAAATTCATTTTTGTGAGATTGTGTTCCAGATTGTTTCCCCTTCCTCCTTTACTTCCCCCTCCCCAAGACAGCAAGCAATCTGATGTTAAACATGTACAGTCTGTTTAAACATATTTCCATATTTGTCATATTGTACAAGAAAAATCTACTGGGCCTGTATCCTAAAGAGATCATAAAAAAGGGAAAAGGACCCACATGTGCAAGAATGTTTGTGGCAGCCCTTGTTGTAGTGGCTAGAAACTGGAAACTGAAGGGATGCCCATCAATTGGAGAGGGGCTGAATAAATTATGGTATATGAATGTTATGGACTATTATTGCTCTGTAAGAAATGACCAGCAGGACGATTTCAGAGAGGCCTGGAGAGACTTGCATGAACTGATGCTGAGCAAAATGAGCAGAACCAGGAGATCATTATACACGGCAACAACAATACTATATGATGATCAATTCTGATGGACATGGTTTCTCTTCAACAATGAAATGTTTCAAACCACTTCCAATTGTTCAGTGATGAAGATAGTCATGTACATCCAGAGAGAGGCCTGTGGGATCTGAGTGTGGACCATAACATAGTTTCACTTTTTGTTGTTGTTGTTGCTTGCATTTTGTTTTCTTTCTCATTTTTTTTTACCAATTTAATCTGATTTTTCTTGTATAGCAAGATAACTGTGGAAATATGTATAGAATTGCACATGTTTAATATATTGGATTATTTCCTGGCTAGGAGGGGTGGTAGGGGGAAGGGAAGGAGAAAAAAAAATTGGAACACAAGGTTTTTACCTTGATGAATGTTAAACTGTATGTGTTTTGAAAATTAAAAGCTTTGTTAAAAAAAAGAAAAGACACAACATAACATATTCATGATCTCTATTGATATTTGCTTGCATTGTGTTGCCTTTCTCTGATTTTCTTTTTTTTCTTGTAGATAGGATTTTTCTTGCATAACTTGTCAAGTAATTCAACATTATTAACGTGTCATGGACTTCCTGCCATTTAGGGGAGGGAAGGGGACTGGGGGTAAAATTTGTAATGGAAAGCTTTGTAAAGATCAATGCCGGGGAACTACCCATACATATGTTATACAAATAAAAAGCTTTAATTAAAAAAAAAAAAAGAAAAGAAAAGAAATCATACCAAAAGGAAAAAACCACAAGAAAGAAAAAGCAAGCAAACAAAAAAAAAAAGATAAAAATACTATGCTTTAATCCACAGTCTCCATAGTTCTCTCCCTGGATGGGAGTGGCATTTTCACAAGTCTATTAGAATTGTCTTGAATCACTGAATTGTTGAGAAAAGCTAAGTCCATTACAGTTGATTATCACATAATTTTGCTATTACTGTGTAAAATGTTCTGGTTTTGCTTACTTCAGAAACATATTAATTTCTTTGTAATCTATGTTACTTAAAGGGAAGATGAGATAGAAGAGCAATAAAAATTCGGTTAATAAGTAGAATGAATGCTCATATATTTCCAAATCTTCATTTTAACTATCTGTTTTGATTTTTAAATAAAGGGTGTGTGTGTGTGTGTGTGTGTGTGTGTGTGTGTGTGTGTGTGT
>JAJPUD010004745.1:0-35264 GCA_023553655.1 Myrmecobius fasciatus | reverse complement strand
CACATTTCACATTTATTGCAAAGTAGTTACAAATTTTAGAAAGTTAATGTAAATTTTTGAGTTAATATAAATTTACTTTTTGTCTCAATCTCTCCATCCATTAAAAAACACAAAACCAGAACAGTCAAACCATTGTAATAAATGTGTACTTTCAAGCAAAACAAATTTCTGTGTTAGCCAATTTCAAAAAATATGCATCATTCTTCATTCTGAGTCAATGTTTAAATGGTGGGTATCATGATTCAAGTTTGGTACTCTGGAATATGGTTGATTGTTGCATTGATCACAGTTCTTAAATCTTTTAAAGTTATTTTCTTTTACCATGTTGCTGATAAAGTGTAAGTGTAAATTGTTCGTTTGGTTCTGCTCCTTTCACCCTGTCAGTTCATATGAATCTTTTCTAATTTCTCTGCAATGACCCTTTTTATAATTTCTTACAGGAGAGGAACATTTTATTACTTTTCCATACCATAATTTGTCCAACCATTCTCTAGCTAATGGGTACTCTTCTGGTTTGAATAGAAATTTCTTTTCCTCCCTCCCTCCTTTCCTCCTTCCCTGCCTCCTTCCTTCTTTCCTCCCTTCTTCCCTTTCTTCCTTCCTTTCTTTCTTCCTCCCTTTCTTCCTAATTCTTTCTTTCCTTTCTCTTCCCTCATTCCTTCCCTCCCCTCCTTCCTTCTTTCCTTTCTGTTGAAGAGAAGTGAACAAGAATTTATTAAGTGCCTACTTTGTGCTTGGCATTATGTTTCTTCCCATTTTACAGTAAAGGAAACTGAGGTAGGTAGAGATTAAATGACTTGCTAAGAGTCACAAAACCAGTAAGTATCTGAGGTCAATTTGAACTCAGGTCTTCCTAAATCCAGGTCTATGACTGTTATCTGCTGAACCATCTAATTACCGATAAACTTTTACACCTCTCATTTTAAACGAGTAACAAAAATGAGTACAAAAATCTATATTATCTATACATTTGATCTTTATATTTAATCAATATGAAAGTGCTTTGAAAATTGTAAAGTAGTATACAAAGTGGCCATATTATTATGAACATATAATAATAGCTGAAATTCATATATAAAATTTATATATGCTTTAAAGTTTTCAAAAAATCTGACATATATTATCTTATTGGATTGTTACAACGATTCAATTAGGTAGATTGTTACAACAACCCTGTTAGGTAGAAGCTCTTCTTAAAAGTTTCACAATCAGTATATAAACTCAAGCCTTTCTGATTCCAAATCTATTACTTTATTCACTGTTTCACCTAGTTGCCTTTATATTTTTACTTGTTTGGTTTTTAGGTCTTTGTTCTTTCTCTCTTTTAGAATAAACTTAAGTATAGATGGATGGATTCTCCTCATCTTCTGATTTGCCTTCTGACAAACCATTGGTATTAATACACTTAATATTTGTATTATACTTCTTATGAAAGGTTCAAATTCTTGTCTTCAGTCTGGTGAGTGAAATTCAACAAAAAAGTAAATGAAGGCATGTTTTTCTGAGCAAGATAACATTTTATTCAGGTGCAAAACCTGAGAATAAGATGGGTCAGTGGCTAACAAGAATCATGACTTAGGCAATTATAGTACAAAATCAATTAAATGTAAATATGACCAAAAAGAAAATTATGCAGGATCAATTTTAATCTTCTCAAGAGCTATCCTATTTTCCCTTAAGTGAGGCAGAAAATTAAGAGTAAAGGGTGAGAGCCTTCTTGAGTTAGAAAACCACTGCCATGTAGATCTTTCACACTTCACTAAGTAAGTAATCAACCAACAAACATTTCTGGTGCACCTGCTCTGTGCCAGGAACTGTGCCACCTAACAGTGTTAGGTGATGAGGATACAAATTCAATGAATAAAGCCTCTCTACTTAAAAGAAGCTTGTGTTATAACCAGGGAAACAACAAAGACATATATTCAGAATAAATCTACAGAAAATAATCATTAATAAATGCAAAGTAATTAAACACAAGATAGTTTGAGAGGGAAGCCACCAGAAATTGATGTTATCTGGAGAGACTTTATATTGATGGTGATTTCTGGAGCTGCATCTTGAAGAAAGAGAGAGATCCTTTGAAATGGAGGTGAGGAGTGAAGGCATTCCAGGCATGGAGGATGGTGACTGCAAAGGCTCCATGTTGGAAGTGAGGAACAGAGAAGGCAAGTTTGACTGGATTGCAGGGTGTAGAAAGGGGAGAAATGCATAATAAGGTTGGGAAAATCTCTTGGGATCAGGTTTTATAAGGCTTTAAGAACTAAATAGAGGAGATTATATTTTATTTTAGAGGCAATAGGAAGCTTATATATTTTGTGTAAGAGATTTGAGTTTGAGGAAAGTTGTGTTGACAGCATCATGCAGGATGGATTGAAGTGGAGAGACCCTTGAGTTGGGGATAACTTATTAGGAGGCTATTGAAATAATCAAGTTAAGGAATAGTGCCCCAAATTAAGTTGCTAACTGTGATTAGAGAGAAAGGATCAGATTTAAGAAACCTTGTGGAAGTAGAAAGGGCAAGATTTGGCCACTCATTGGATACATCAGGTAAGAGAGGATGGGGAGTTGAGAATAATTCCAGGATTACAAGCCTGAGAGGCTGAAAAAATGGTGTGATGATGCCTTCAACAGAAATAGGGAATGTTGGAATAAGGATGAGCATTTGGAGAGGAATAAGTTTCATTTTAGACATTTTAAGTATGAAATTTCTCCAGGATACCTAGTTTGAAATATCCAGTGGGTAATATTTGCTAATGGTAACAAGAAACGACCTGCCACCTGCCCCTTCATTTACCCAAGCCAGATTCCCTGATTCTTTCTCGTGTCTGGACATGTCCTTCCTGGTATGGAGCCTTAAATAACATCAGAGGAATCATTGATGCACATATTCTAGTGTTTTGGGTAGGAACTGGACAAGATGATTTCAAAGGTTCCTTCTAACTCCAGCTGTAAAATGGATAAGTGAATTGCTCAAAGCGAGATGTTTAACTAGGGCTAGAAGTATGAGAACCCAGGTCTTCTGATGGCTTCAAATAATCTTCCCACATTACTCCACATTCATACATGGACAAACTCTTATTAAGTGCCTCGCATGTTAGGTGCCAAGGCTCCAAAAACACAAACAGAAGCAATCCTTCCCTTCAAGGAACCTAAGTGTTATTGGAAGGAAAATAGGAAAAGCATATTTACCAGAGTTTCCTAGAAAAAAATCAGGCATTCCATGATGTGAAAATTGGAAGGGAATGCAATATAGGCATTGAGGGACAGTCTATATGAAGGCATGGAGACAGGAGATGGATTGTCATAGGTGGAGAATAGCAAGCAGCCCACTGTAGTTATAAGGTAGAGCACATGATAAAGAGTAATGTATAATAAATCTACAAAAGTAGGGTGGAGCTGGATTAGGAAGGTCTGAAAATGCCAAATAGTGGAGTTTATACTTTGTCCTGGAAGCAGGAAGGAGCCAGTGGAACTTTCTGAACAGAAAAGCGACCTGAGGGGGGGAAAATCACCAAAAAATGGAAACAGTTAATATTGTAGGGGTTGTAAAAGGAAAGGAACACAAGTGCATTGTTGGTGAAACTATAAAATGGTCTAGTCATTTTGTAAAGCAAATTGGAATTATGCAAATATAGTGATTATAATTTCAGTAATCTTTGAACCAGAGAACCAGAAGGATAACTATGGTAATGTAATAAACAGAAAACATCAGTAAAAGCTTATTTAAAATGTTTTTTAAAAGTGCCTTGAGCTGTAAGAATATCAATTTGGCATTTGTGTGGAGGGTGTATTTGAGGAGTGAAAGGCTAGAATGAAGGAGACCAATTGTTGTTGTTATTTGTCCTTCCTTCTGGAAGAGGACCATAGCATCAGGAAGGGGATGCCATGGCTTGCAAGTGAATTGGATTTATGTGAGGAAGGGCTGGGCAAGGTCACCTGCCTTACTTCTCTAGAGCCATCTGGGTCCAGTGACCAGATATAGAACAGGACAACTGGATAAGGAGCTGGAGGCTATTGCAGAGGGTCATAAATAAGTGTTTGAACTAGGATGGTGACTATGTGTGCAGAAAAAAAAGGATATATTATAAAGGTAGACTTGGCAATGAAGGGCTATCAGAGGTGAGAAAGAAGGAAGTGCTCTTTCCTGGGTTAGGAACCTGAGTGACTGGAAGGGTGTTGGTGCCCTCAACAGAAATGGAGAATTTAGAAAAAGAAGAGGGTTTGGGGGGAAAAATTCTGTTTTGAACATGTTGAATTTGAGATGTCCATCGGACATCCAGCTGGAGATATCTAGTAGGCTGCTGGTGATAGGGGACTAGAATTCAAGAGAGACTGGCTATATAAATCCTGGGGTTCTCTGCGTTGAGATAATAGTTGAATGTATGGAAACTGATGAGACACCAGAAGAGAACAGAGAGAAAAAGAGAAGAAGGTTTAAGACAGACATAGGGAGTGGGACATGGATGATAATCCAGCAAAAGAGAATAAGAAGGAAGGGAATCGGCAGTATCACGAAAACCTTGGGAGGAGAACGTGAAGGAGACATTAGTCAATAATGTCAGATGCTGCCATCCAATTTAGCCATTAAGACTCCAGGGGTAACTTTACAGAGCTGTTTCAGCTGAATGATAAGGTCAGTAACTAAACTGCAAAGGGATGAGGCAATGAGCATAGACAGGGTTTTCTGAGAATTTGACTGCTAAAAGGAAGGCAAATATTATATTAGTTTGAGGACATGATTTCTATGAAATGACAGTTTTTGCTTTTGTTTTTTTAATGGATAGGAAGTTCTGAGGATTTACAGAAGTCGTAAGGAAAGAGCCAGTGGATGAGGAGGTACTGCCAATCAGTTGGGGACTAGAAGGGTGCCTCAGTTTTCACATGAGGCAAAGTCTGCTGGGGCAGGGCAGACAACAGATAGTATATAGGACAGAGAACAGAGAATCAGTAAGGAAAGAATAAAAAGATTGGCATGAAACCCTGAGGACCCATTTGGCATATAGCGAATTTGCAGTGGACCAACTCAAGAGTCTTGTGATTTCTCCCAACCATGTTAAGAAATGTGATTAGGAGCAGGACAGGCAGGTGATGGTTTGGAATGAGATAGCAATGGGAAGAACTCAAGTACACAGGACAGTCTAAAGATGAATTGCATAGGTAGGGTTAAAGTTCAGAAAGGAAGAAATTTGGAGCAGGAATTAGGAGCCTCAGAAATGGTTGAGAATGGTTGGGTAGGTTAGAATGAATGAAGGTAAAGATAGAAAATGGTTTGGGTCAAGAAAATCACAAGGAGAGTTGGAAGGATAGGAGGTCATAGTTGGAATTTCAGGGTCATGAATGGAATAGTGGACCTGAAAAGAGGAAAACCCGAGTTCAGATTCAGCCTCAGACATTAGCTATGTGACCCCAGGAAGATCACTTAATCAAACGAGTAATTTTGATTCTCCCCACAGCCCTGGGAGGCAGGTGCTGTTATTATCCTCATTTTGCAGATGAAGAAACTGAGGCAGACAGCAGGTTAAGTGACCTTCCTAGGGTCTGGCATATGATGAGTAGTGCTATGTAGATATTAGTTATTATCATATTAGTTATGAATTTTGATATGGAATATTTGTGGGTGATGCTCAGATGAAAAGTATGGCCATCCCTGTGTGTGGCTGAAGTAGAATAAAGATGAAAATCATGGGAATTGAGGTTGCTAAACTAGGGCATGGGGCATTTGAGATGACATCATTCTTCAAATTGAATTCCCCTAATATGAGGACAGGGATTGGGGAGGAAAGGAAGATGAGGAGCCAGGTACTGAACTTCCTGAAAGAGGAAGAATGACCTGGGGGCTGGCAGAGAGCGGCCCCAGGAGAGGGTGACCACTGCACCCCCACAGGATGAGAGGTTGCTAAATGGGTGAGGGAAAAGATGAGAAGCACTTCTCATCCAGCTTATTCTGTATGTATTTTGTTTGTACATTGCTGTTGCATATATTTCCCCCATTAGACTAGCTCCTTCAGAGCAGGAGCTCCTTTCTGCCTTTACGTCCCCAGGGCTGAGCCCAGTACCTGGCTTATAGTAGGTGCTTTATGAACTCCTCCTGCCCCACTGTGCAGGTAGGGGGTGTTGGGGTTCAGGGGTAGGTTTTGGGGGGGAGGAGCAGTTAGTGAATATCTCATGCTGGAGAGAGAGTAGAGTCTCGGAAGGGAGAACCATGTTTCTATAATTACAAGAAGGCGGAAAGGATGTAAGAGGAATGGATGTAACATTTGTTAACAGAAGAGCAAGGTTCCTGCAGTCTTTATGATAGGGTGGAATAGGGGCAGGCTAACTTCTCATTCATTCACCTGACTACTTGCCCAGCCTGTGTTACTCACCTGAAGGGAATTTGGAAGAGGTAGAAGACATAGTAGCCTCCTCTCTTAAGGAACTGATACCTTAGTGGGAGAGGAGAATAACGATGTGGGAGCCTTTTAGTCAGGAACTTGAAAAAGAACAGTAAGCTGCTTAGAGCAAGGTAAGAATAGTGGCTGAGCCAGGCTTTCCCTGTAGTCCGTGGTTTACAGTGGGCAGTAGTGATGTTCTGGGACACAATGCGAAGAAGCCTCTGGTTACCTGGTTAGGTGAGGGTGGATTAGATTTATTCTGTCTCATTGCACCTGGAACAGCATTTCCTCCTTCTAGGGCAGTAAGCAGCTTCCACTAAAAACCACTACTTGGTTTTTCTCAGGGGGCACAAATTGTCTCTGCTAAGCCTTCCCAAATACTTGTAAATAATCCTGAGGCTGCATCCTAGGACTTGGGAAGCTTTACATTTTGCTCCTAATTTCTCTATAACATCTTAAACCTTTCTGGTAACCAGCCAGTGGATTCTCTCAGCCAAAAGGATCTTGTTGCAGCCAGTTAGCCTTCCCGTTTGCAGGAGTCCCCCTTTTTTTGTTATTATAAGAAAAAGGAAACTTTGGTCAACAGGCATCTAATGTGGGTGGTCCAGATGATTTCCAGTGTTATTAGCAGATTGTCTCTGTCATACCTACAACTTAAGATGTTTTAAGTTGGCACAAAGACTTTGTAAAGATGCTGTCTTATTACAGCTCCAAGTGACAGGACCTCCTACATTCAGTTTTTACCAGATAGTTCAAAGCTAACTCAGGCACAGACCAACTCAAAGCCAAGCTTGTTAGCTATAAATTGTGTATAGGATCTTCATAAGAGGAAATTCAGGAAGATCCATGTCCCATCTGAACAAGTATTTTCACACTTGTACATGATTTGCATCTATATACCAAATCTATGTTGTTTATTATTCTGCAGTTTTAAAATTTAATGTGTTCCCATTTATACCAGAAGTCTTCCCCCATGTAAATTCTGTTCTGTGGTTTTCTCTATCTGCATGAAGTTCCTGGATTCCGCAGACTACTGCAAGTCAAAAAAAAAAAAAGTGGCAGGGGGTCACCCTGACAAAAAGTACACTCCTCAGGCAGCTGGCATTTAAACAGACTTCATTTGTTTGCCTTTTTTTAGGAGTGATAGTAATGTTTTAAAAATGATGTTTCCACTTTCTCCTCGAAACTTTCTCTTCCTTTAGTTTCTGTGATACACTCCTGATCTGATTCTCCTTTTACTTTCATGATGAGGTTTCTCTTTCTTTCCTTGGCACCTTGTCCTGACCCTTAGATCTTTCCTAGAGATCTACCTGAGTAAACACGTTTCCTTGGTGACCTCATTCACTTGCCTGGCTTCCCTACCTCCAGTTTATTGTCATCTCCCTCCAGTTATTTTGAATATACCTATAGTTTTTGTGTGTATGTTGTATGGGAGGGGGAGGCAGAGCATATCTCCTGATAAAATGCTCACTCCTGCTGGGCACAAATATTGAATTTGTGTCTCCAGTGTTTAGTGCAGTGTCCAGCACATAGTAGGAGCTCAATAAATACCTATTGTTCATTGCCGATCTGCGTATCTAGGTCTGATCTTTCCAAGGAGTTCCAGTTTCCATCTTAATTTGCCTTATGATAATCTTAATTGATCATTTGATAAATTCAATCAATAAACATTTGTTAAGTGTTCACTATGTGTTAAGGGCTGCAGTGCTTAGCATAGTGCCCAGCATATAGTAGGAGCTTAATAAATACCTGTTACTCATTGCCTGATCTGCTTCTCTAGATTTGATCTTTCCAAGGAGCTCCAGTTTCCATCTTTAATTGCCTTATGGTAATCTTAATTGATCACTTGATCAATTCAATTAGTAAACATTTATTAATTGCCCTCTATGTGTTGGATGCTATATTAGTGTGACAAAAAACAAAACAAAAAAATAAATCCAGAACACAGTTGCTCTCCTTCTAGAATTTACATATCAGATTAGACATGAGTAAATACAATATGTACAAAGGAACATCATGATTGGAAGGAAGGGTAATAGTAATTGGAGAGGGTGAGTGTATGGTGGTCAGGAGTGTATGGTGCCTTTAGAGGTAGTACCTTTGCTAAGCTTCAAAAGAAGTGATACAACATGGCAAATATGGAAATATGTTTAAAAGGATTGCACATATTTAACCTATAGCAGATTGCTTTCTGTCTTGAGGAAGGGGAAGGTAAAGGAAGGAAGGAGGAAAAAAAGTTTTACAGAAGTTGATGTTGAAAACTATCTTTGCATGTATTTATTGAAAAAATAAAATACTACTGAAAAAAAATTAAGATCTTTCCCAGATTAAAAAAATAATAATAAAGGGAGTGATGGATCCTGGAAGGTGAAGGTAACAAGAGATAGGACATCCTAGGTATGGCAGATAGATACCTTGGGCAAAGACATATAAGAGGAACATCAAAGAGGCAGGCCATTTTGGGCTGGTATTAATAGAATTAATGTGTAATAAACTTGGAAGTGTAATAAATTTGGATGAACCCAGATTCTGAAGGCCTTAAGTGCTGAACACAAAAGTATATATTTTTATCCTAGCAGGAATAGGAAGCCATGAAGCTTTTTGAGCTTGAGAGTGACGTCTTTATCCATTTATTTTAACCAGCGCCATAAAACTTACTTTGTCTTTAACTGGCTTTGTTATCTTTCTCTGAAATTCTGCTCCTCTTTCCACTTTTCTTATTTCTATTAATGATGCCACCATGTTCTTAATGACTCTGGTATTAATCTTTGATTCTTCTCTCTTTTGCTCCCTTGCATATCTCAAATCTTTTCTTCTTCCATATCTCTTGCATTTTTTGTTTCCATATCTTCCACCCCATTTTAGACCCAAGGTACCGCTTGCTTAGACTATTATAAATCATCAACATTTTCCCCCTTCATCCTGTTTCTCCTTCTTCCAGTAAAATAATAAATTTTTGTTGTTCAGTTTTTTCAGTTGTATCTGACTCTTCATAACCCCATTTGGAGTTTTCTTGGCAGAAATACTGGACTGGTTTGCCATTTCCTTTTCCAGCTCATTTTACAGATGAGGAAACTGAGGCAAACAGGGTTAAGTGACTTGCCCAGGGTCACACCACTAGGAAGTGTCTGAGGCCAGGTTTGAACTCAGGAAGAAATCAGGAAGATTCCAAGCCCTGCACTTTATTCATTGTACCACCTAGCTACCCAACTGATGAGAAATAGTGTGGTATTAGTAAGGAGAGCAGTGGATGCAGACTTAGGGAGCCTTGTTTCATATTCTAACTATACTACTTTCTTCCTGAATAAACCTAGAAAAGTAATTTTTCCTCTCTTGGCCTCGGTTTCCACAAATGTAAAATAAGACCAGATGACCTCTTAAGATTCCTTTAGTTCTAAATCCTTTGGTTCTTCTTCCATAATATCTCAAGAAACTCCTTAGAATCATAGAATCCCAGAAGTGGGAGAGACCTCAGAGACTGTTATTCAGTCTATAGCATAAATTTGTAATTAGTGGCAAATGGTCTATTGAAAACAATAACGAAAAGGCCTGTGGTTTTGTGAATATCATCATGGAGGAACTCTTACTGTGGGAAGTTCCTTCAGCAATGATGATCATAACCAGTCTGCTATTTAGTAGATAAGCCTTAGAGAGATGTCTGAGAAATATAATTACTCATTTATTCCAAGGTCATGCAAGTAACATAGGTCAGTGGTAGTGTTTGATTCAAGTCCAGGATTCTACCCATTATCAATTCTGACTTCACTGATGAAAAATTCATTATTCTTGAAGACAGAACTTTTGTTTTTAAACAACTTTAATTGTTTAGAAGTTCTTTTGTTGTTATTGGTTTAAAATTAGCCTCCTTTTGATTTATGCCTATTGGTGCTAGTCCTGCTATCTGGCAAAGACTGAGCTCTGAAAATGTCATTTCTTTTGTTTAAATTTTTGAGGAATTTTATCTCCACTAAATAAACTTGAGACTATTTGGATTTTTTGTTTTTGTAGATCTTGGGTTGTGATTTTCTAAGTCTTTCTAGATATGACCTCAAGTTATCTTTCCAACCTTGTCTTTTACTATTATTCTGCATATATTCTATATTCTAGCCACTGGCAACTCCCATTCATCTAATTTCTGTCCTGAAATCTGCTTTCCCCCTACCCAGCTAGAAACCATCTCTCTCTCTCATCAGCTAATAAAATATTTTATAATTATTTCTTAGCAATAATTATATCTTGTCTTACCTCAATTACTATACTCAATTTATATATCTTTCTTGCTTCTTTTACCTATAAATTTCATGATTATCTTAATTATTTTTGTATCTTCCCATCAAGTGGCGTTTGTGAATTTACGTGTCCAAAAACCTGATAAACAACCCTCTGGCGAGGAGTCACTTTAATACTTAAACAAGATGCACTGTCTACTCTCAAGTCAGTTCTAGGTCCATACTTGAAGCCTCTCTAAATTGATAGGATCCTGTGCTCCATAAAATAACTTTAACATATCCGAGTAGGACTTTAGTAGAGGATTAAATGAATGAAACCATTATATTTTATGGTACTTAGTCTAAATCTCCAAAGAATTCCATTTTCTTTAAAAATAGAATATTTTGATGATTTGAGGATTTTTTTCCCTTAATGTGCAATTGAGTGAAATTAATTTTTTTTCATTTGTTCCCATGGAATCTTCATTTTTGCCTTTTACTACTTTGGTCCCTAGAAGTATAGAAAGGAATACCTAGCTCTGGAGATGGGAGGGATGTCCAGAGCTTTTATAAAAATGATTTTCTCCCTGTACCAGAGGGCAGTGGACATTAATGTGCTGGTAAATGTTTAACAAACCAGCTCCTCCCTCCACTAAAAATGTACTCAGAATCACTTTTAAGTTTAATTTACATGATTAATATTTTCCCCATCACTTTCTTAAGTTTTTAATCAGTCAGCAGGAAAAAGTAATCAAACTCTGATTTGTAGCATTTGCTGTTTTCCAAGGTGCAACTGCATTATAATCAAGATACCAAAGCCTTAGGGGATTAGCACTGTGCAGCTCATACTAGCAAGAAAACCGGCACCTTGTTGGAATTCGTTTAGTTTGAACCTAAGTTCAGCTTGAAAAATTTCTTCTCTTCCCTCCTTGCTCAGTCTTTCTTCATCTGCTTTTTTCCAGATCCTTCGTGGGATTTCCATTGAATTCTTCCTCCCTTTAGACACTTCATTCTATACTAGCTTGGGAGTTCTGTTGGAGGAGATCCTATTTCAGGAGCTAGACCGCTGTGGTACCTTGACTCCCTTGGAAGCACTGAGAGTGGTATTAAAAAAAATATTTTTATTTGGAAGCATGAACTGCTGCTTTTTTTCCCTCAAGAGCCAATTATGTATATCAGCAGAAATTATTTAGTAGGGGAAAAGCTGAAAAAGTTTTGATCTTTATCAAACACAAGATTCCCCATAGACTATCAAGTGGAGATTGACAGGAGTTTGTTATTGGTAAAATACTTACTTTATCCCAACAATGAATGCCTATTAACTCAGTTTTATCTAGGTTTGTTTTTCACTAGTCTATCGAGTTGTCTGAGAGGGGAGGTAGAAGGGAGGAAGATTTTTTAGACACCATAACCTAGTGCATTCTCAGCTGGAAGCCCAGGGATCTCTAGGCCACCTACTACCTGTCTTACCCATTTTATAAGCAGAGAGAATGAAGTGTGACTGGGAGGTAATAGGGAGAAGATGGGAGGGATTTTAGGGCCTTCTTAACTTTCACTTACTTTCTCTGTGGCCTTGACCACAATCCCTTGTAGTCACGTACTTAATGCTTGGTGACCAGTATTCATGTATATTATTTTGTTTATACACCTATATATGTGCATTATGATGCAAAAAGCCTGATTAATGTCTATAATTAGGGAGAAATTAACAAATTTATAAAAGAGCCTTCTGTTTTCAAGATGAATTAATAGGATCAAAGGTGATAGAAAATTGGAGGGAACTTTGAGATGATCTGTTCCAAACCCCTCATCCTATAGAGCAGTAATAAAGTGAAGTAAAGATACTAAATTACACAGCTAGCAGGTATCAAGCTGAGAGGATTTGAACTCAGGTCCTTCCCAGGGCACTTTTACTAAAATCTTTACTTATTAAGCAATTAGTTTTAGAAAGAAAAGGTTGTGCAGAAATGCAATACTCACTCAGCATAGCATGATGGAAAAAACACTATATTAGATGTCTGAAGACCTGGATTCTATTTCCAGCTGTCATCAAACAGCTGTCTGTCCTTGGCTCGTTCATCTGTCCTTCTGGGCCTGCTGTGCTCTCTGCAAAGTGAGGTGATTGAACCTTCCTTGCAGCCTCAGTATGTTATGGTTGCTTTATGTAAGCTTATTTATTATATATTTTATATGACCTTGAACACTGGAAAAGTTCTCCTTTTAACTTTGATGATATTTAACGAAAAGAAAAGTTTCTATGTTTGTTTCCCTGTGGCATAGACTTGAGAAACTAATAGAGAATCAGGCCTGCATTTTCCATTGTGAGGGGATTATCATCCATTTAGTGGGCAACCTTACTTCTATGCTGGTATTTGGAAAATAGTTTTTAGCCCAAGCCCCCCAAGCCAAAAGGAAGAATTTTCTTTTGTTTTGTGGGTTTTTTCTACCCCCTCTTGCCTGTCCACATACCTTTTTAAAGTGAAGCATAAAAAAAAAAGCATTTTATTATGGGAACAGTGTGTGGGCTAGTTTGGCTGGTGCTTATCTGTTATTTTGATGGGCCTTTGGTTTCTCTGAGAACACATCTTTCATCCTTTTCCTCTTTTGTTAATGTTTTCTCTTTATCCCCTTCTTTATTCACTGATACCACTTTTGAGATTTTTTCTTTTTTCTTTTAAATATGTAATTTTTTGCTCCATAAACTTTTTTGTTATTAACCAGCACAGATATTGAGAAAGTCAGGGAAAAGGCTGTTTCTACTGTAATGAAATTTGTCTGATATGCATTTTCCAGAATAGATCTATAGCTCTAGTTAAGGTACAACCATTTAATAGTGGGCAATAAAGACAAGTATAAATAATGTTCTGTGGGGACCAAAAAGATTGGGGTGTGATGTATGGACCTCCAGAAAAAAAAAACATATGAAGGTTTTGGCCTTTTAAAATTTTTATTTTTGAACTTCAGCTCAGTGTACACAAAAAACCTGAAGGTTTGCTGAAGGGGAGAGGAGGAGATAAGCAATATTTTATCTACTTTACTACAGTGGAATTAAAAATACTTTCAAGCCTCTGCCAGAAGCCCTACTAATTCTTAAAACCTCCTGCTTCCACTTTGTATATTTAAGTGTCTATGTGAAAGGCCTTTAAATGGCAAGCCTTTAATAGCAGAGAATAGTGGAGACCTTTAGGAAGCCCCAAAGAGAATTATTTTGTGGGAAATTACTTCAGAAAATTGATTAAGCTGGGCTGTCCCACATGTGTCTGAGCAGAAGGGCCATCTGAAAACTGCAGTGAGTTGAGTCAGACAAAGGCATAGGAAGGATGGGGCTGGGCAGCCTGCTGGGCTCAGTCCATATTTTGCTCCACTCATAAGATGCCTTATTGTTATCCCCTGAATGATGTGGGAGAAGCTAAGTGACTGGCGTGAACTTCAGTAGAGGGACATCACGCTAGAGTAGGAAAGGGAGGCTGAGGTGAGGAGGAGAGAAAAGTGGTTGGGAGCAGAGCTTAGGCGAGGAATGGACTGGCCAAGAAAGTACAGAAGCAGTTGGAAAGATTACTGAACTAAAAATAAGGAGATGTAGGTTTGAATGAAAGTTATATGAATTATATGACACTTTTCTTACCATTTCAATTCTCAAACTTTTAAAAAGTGGGAATGAATGATTTGTTCCAAAGGAATAACTGTGTTAATCTTTTATTTTGGAGAGAGGTGGAGCCCATACCTATGCTTTTATTGGTCTAAGGATCTGCCAGTGGGGAAAACTCCCTTTAGACCTGTACCTACCTTACCATTTATAGCCTTGGAGAGCTGCTTGGAGCACTGAGAGATTAAGCAGCTAGTCCAGAGTCACATGACTGATGTGGGTCAAAGGAAGGACTCAGGAGCAGGTTTTTTATTTGTTATGTTAGGCTGCCTCTCAGTTACCCTTAAAGTCAATTGTAACTACATTCTGAGGTTACAAGCTATGACTTCATCAAAGGGGTGGTAGAGTGAGAAGTACCATCAGAGGATTTAGGTTGTTTCTTACTACCTGGTGAAGCCGGGCAAGCAGCTTTCAAAAATATTCTCTGGGCCTCAGTTTCCTTATTTGTTAGATGAAAAGGCTGGATGAGATTCTTAATTTCTCCTCGGTCTCTGAGTCCTTCAATCCTGAATGTCAGAAGGAATTTGTGTTTTGAAATGCAGAAGTAGGAAGGTCTCCTGTTTGTTTAGAGACCCTATCCAGAAGGACTTATTTTCTTTTGTGCCTTCTTTCTCCTTTTTTCTTGTTTTTCAGTCATGTATAATTCTTTGTGACCCCATCTGGGATTTTTTGGATAGAAATACTAGAGTGGTTTGCCATTTTCTTCTTCTGCTTATTTTACAGTTGAGGAAACTGAGGCAAACAGTTAAATGACTTGCCTAGTAAGTGTCTGAAGATACTCATGTCTTCCTGACTCCTGGCCCTAAGTTACCTACCTGCTCACTTTCTCCTTGCTCCCCAGGAAAATCCAAATTTGAAGAGAAACTGGAGGACAATCAGAGTGATATTCTGTCTTGGCTCTTTCATTGTATCTAGTCTCAGTATTCAGGTCTATATCACCTCAATCCTGAACTACTGGAATGATATGGAAATATACACAGATATATTCATAGGTTCTGCTAGCTAATAGAAATTATCAATACACAGAATTTAAGAGGAGAAACCCAGGTTTATTAGTTGTTTTAGCAAAGGCACAGAATTCTTTATTAACTGAACAATATACAGAGATTTCCTCAAGTATAGTTTTCAAGAGAAAAGAAAAACAAAAGGTATAATTTTGAATTTATAGCTACTAGAAGGAGAAAAGAATGTATAATCATCAAAATGAAAAAATAGAGATTTACATTCCAAAGATAGTTGAGGAAGAAACATCACAATCAATTTAATTTATCAATAAACACTAAGAAGAGAGTGTCTGGGAAAATTGTTTTACCTCTGTCATCTCCTTAACTGTATAAAAATACCTGAGTTTTAGCTAATTTAGCATACTGTAAGGGATTCCTCATCCAGTTATGAGTCTTTCTTCACAATTAAAGTGGCTGAGCTGTGGCTGAGCTGGACTGTCTCATCCCCCCTAAAAAAATAAAACTCCATATGGTATCACCTAATGATTTCCTTATCTTTTCCCCATTCAATCTGTCCCTCAGGTCTTTACAGACCAATCTTCCTAATGCACAGTTCTGGTCACATAACTGCATGCTGTAAAATTTTTCAGTAGTTCCTCATTGTCTACAGGCTAATGTCTGAACTCCTTGGCTTGGCATTCAGAGCAGGCCATGATTGGATTCCAGACTCCCTCTTCTAGGTGCCATATTTCAGAAGGGACATTGATGAAGTGAAACTCATCCAGAGAAGGGTGAAGAATGGTGAGGGTATACAAAACCATTCCATATAAGGATCACTTGAATGGTCAGAAATGTTTAATCTGGAGAAGCCTTGAGGAGATACGGTAACGTCTTTAAATATTTGTCATGTGGAAGAGAGAAATTAGACTTTCTCTGCTTGGACCTGGAGGGCAACAAAAGTTCCTAACAATAGTAACTGCCAAGAAATGAAGATGGGCTGCCCTGGAGAGGGAAAGTAATGAGTTTTTCTATCATTGAGGTAGTAGATAGAATTCATGCTTTGGATTATATTATCTCTTAAGTTGTTTCTGGCTCTGAGATTCTGTTTTTTTCAATTTTATTATTTAGTATTTTCTCATTTTTTTTCTGGCTTAAAAATGTTTTGTTTATTTATTTTTGTATTGTTCCTCAATACTGCTGCAGCCAAATCGGATTACTTGGAATCCCTTTTAAGGAAACTCTTTCTCATCTCTGCTTACTGACATTCCCAAGGCTTGTTAGGGAGCCTGCTATCTAATTTGAAAGTTGAAGCTACCATATCTAATACAGCCAGAAAACTGTATTTTTCCACTTTCTTTAACAGCCTAGTTCGATAGCTGGGGCATAGTGGGTAGAGCACTGGGCCTTTTGGGAAGACCCAAATTAAAGTCCAGTCAGACTTTTACTTTATCCTCTGCCTGCCTCAGTTTCCTCCCCTGTTAAATTAGGATCCTAATATTACCTACACAACCAAGGTTATGGTGAGGATGTCTTAGCCCTCCCATTGAGTGGACACAACTGCCAAATCTGGGCCAGCTCCATCACTCGGGTTTTCACAGGATGGGGCTCAGTAATAGCTAGCTCTTGCTCCTGAAAACCTCAGGCAGTCTCAGGTGCAATCAAGGCTGTTCCCACTGCAGATCATCCTTAAGAAATAAGGCCGATTTCTGAAACATTCCCACGTTGGGAGATTTGGACAGCATCTGTTCAAACAGAGCCAGAATTTGGGAGGTAATGTTCTAGGGGAGAGCAGATAAATTATTCAGCTCCTCCGGAGGGGAGGCCGGGCAAGACACAGGACACAAAGGCTGTTCCATTAGGCTAGAAGTCTGATCTAATCACCAAACTCCATTTCTCCCTGGGCGAACCTGGCAGTGTCCTTTTTGAGCTGGGAACAGTCCAAATGCAGATTGCCTGGGTTAGCGTAGTTACTGCAGTAAGAGAAAGAATGGAAATAAAGCATTCTCCCTTTAAAAAAAAAAGAGGATTTTGAGTCCCTCCCCCAACCCTGCAGTGCCGGTAGTTTGTTTGAGAAGATGATGGGAGTTCCCTTCAGTTCACCAGAATACTGCTTGGCAGGCAAACCCCATCTGGAAAATTGGCTTGTGTTCATCCAACCTGGTTCTGGGAAGACTGAGGAAAAGGAGGGAGTGACTTGTTTGGGATTTGCAACTGGGAATGAGTCCTGACTGGCAGACCCCAGGCCCCGTTGGTCTCCCCCTTCCCCACTGCTGCTATTGAGGGGGTATTTGGGGTTTGGGGCAGAGAAAACCCAAACCTATCTTAGTTTGTGTTCCATTTCTGCAGCTTAGGGCAGTAGCTGTATTCCCCAGATACAGCTGTAGCTTGACACCCTACCTTCTGGTTCTTATCAATGAATCATTCATTCTCACTTCCCAAGCCCGAGTGAGCCTCCATTGACAAGGCCTTGGGGTAGCAAATTTGGAAGCTCTTTTCCTCCCACCTTTTTTTTTTCCTCTTTCATTAGAATAGCACTTTTCGTGGTGTTTAGGTACATCAGCCATTGATGGGTGTGATATAAATACTTAGATGTGTGCAAAAGGCTTGCTCTGAGCATGCCCTATTTCTTTTTTCTTGCACATCCAGATTTTTGACTCATCTGACTTTTCTTACTACTACTGACTGCTTACACACACACACTGTCTCTGTGTCTCTCTGTCTCTCTCTCTCCAGACTGGGTTGTGGTCAGTAAAAGCCCATTCACATCTCTTTTTCATTTTGGGTAGGGACAGATTAAGTCACATAGAATGAACGGGCATGGATGAGTTGTGATCTCAATTGTAGATATCAGTAAAGTATCTTCCTTCTAAAATCCACCTCTCTGGAATGTACTGGGAGGGAAAGGAAAGGGAGAAGTGGAAAGGTGCAAATTATCTGCCATAAAAAAAAAAGAGGCAAGAAAAGAGGGGAAGGAGAGAGTAAGAGAGTGAACCTTTCTTTCATCAGAATTGACTCAAATAGGAATATACCCAATTAAAAATAGGAGTATATTAGTAATTGGCTAAAGAAGAGGAGAGAAAAAAATTCATTAATTATGATTATGCAAACATATCAAGAAAACTAAGTTGTTTTTTGTTTTTTGCTTCTTTTGAAAGAAGATGCTGGATTTCATTTGGGTCTTTTGATGCCAAATTATCTTTATAGCACTTTCCCCATTATCTCACATTACTTTTCTGTAGGGTCAGTACTGCTTTTGTGACTTTTTTTATTGTATCACGAGCAGGTTATCTCCAGTTGTCTTGATCTGTATCTGGCCACTGGACCCAGGTGGCTCTGGAGGAGAAATTGAGGTGGGTGAGCTTACCCAGCCCTCCCTCACTTAAATCCAATTCACTTGCATATCATGGCATCACCTCCCTGATGTCATGATTCTCTTCAAAAACAAAGGAAAAGGAAAACAAAACAATCATGTCACAGATTTCAGAATAGGATTTACTGTCTTAACAATAGTAATAGAATTTCTGTGCTGGTTTAGAAATTGAATAAACCATAATCCCTGTGGAGATAGCATCTTGTCTCTTGAGCGTCTACAATATAGTTTGCAAAAATTCAGCATGAGTTTCCTTCTGGTCCATTGTTTGGACCTGTAGGTTGTTCTCATCTGCCTTGTTCATAATTATAATGCCTTCTTACCCACTCCTCTTTTCCTTATGCCCTTAGCAAAAAAGCATTGTCTTCTGTTTTTTTTTTTTTTTTTTACTTCAAAATGGCAGCTAGGTGGTGCAGTGGATGGAGCACCAGCCCTGAAGTCAGGAGGACCTGAGTTCAAATCTGGTCTCAGACATTTAACCTGTCCTAGCTGTGTTTCCCTGGGCAAGTCACTTAACCCCAACTGCCTCAGCAAAAACAAAAAACAAAACAAAACAAAACTGCAGGTATTACTTTGGAAAAATTACCTTCCCTCTCTAGACCTCAATTTTCTTATCTGTACAGTGTGGGAATTGAACTAACTAAACCAGTTAGTTCTGAGGTCTCTTCCAGCTCTGACATTCTGTGATTTCCACCAGTTTTACCATTGGCAGCTCCCACATTTTGGTTTTGAAATTTCCCTTTCGAAACAACATTCCTGCAACCTTCCTCTCTGGTATCTCTGAAAGCCATTGGAACTTCCTCCGAGAAAGGCAGACAGAAGAATGAAAGGGCAATTGCTCTTAGTGAACTAGTGAAAGTAGAGAGAAATGAATCAAGTATTTTAATAACTGAACCAAAATAGAACATTCTGAGTTCCTGGGAAAGAGGCCCAATTGCTTTTAGTAAGCTGCAGAGAAGGGAGGAGAGTCAGGATCCTGTGACCTCCCAGGACAGAAACACTTCAAAGAATAGAGATGACCTAAGAAGCATCAAGAAGAATGTGTCTGAATTTAAGCCATCGTAATCATCTGGTGGTTTTGTTTCCAAGACCCGAGGCACCTCTGAACATAACACAACACACTTGACTTTCTAAGGATGCAGAGTTTGGAACCTCTGACACAAAAGGACATCATTTCCCCTTTATTTGATGCTTTGTGTATGCTGCCTTGTGCTATAGAACAACCAAGAGCTTCAGCCCAGAGGTTCTCCCTTATTTCATCTTTGGACTCTGGAGCCCCAGAGTAGAGAAGATTAATGTTGGTCTCTGAGTTTGTTTTTTGCAGCTTCGGTTTTTCTGGTCTTAGTGCACCAATTTTGAGATAATCTGATTTAATTCTCTCATTATTGACATAAACCTGAAGGCATGAGCACCTTGGTACTTCAGACTGTATTTATTTCCCTCTGTATTTGATGTTATTTAGCAATTATTTACTGCATACCTGGTGTGTGCCTAGTGCTGTATGAGGCCCCAGGGGGGTATGAGATAAGAAGGCATGGCTTGTCCTGGTTATGAAGAGTCTTGAGACAATATTGAAGATAATAATTCATATTTATAGAGTGTTTTAAGGTTTACAGAGTGCCTTTTATAGATCCACTTGGGAAGACAAGACACATACAGAGGAGCAGTTAGTGCCAGTCTGAAGCTGTGCATGAGAATCCAAGATAAGAGCACATGGAGTAAGTAAGCACTTAGGAGAGCTCAAGATCTTTTGCAGTCCGTCCTAGTAGGATTCTCAGAGAAGGTGACACTTTAGCTAGGCCTTTAATAACAACAAGGAGTCCCATGAGCAGAGAAGGAAAAAAAAGGCATTCCATGTACGGCAGAGTGAATAGTTGGTGGTCTTTATGGACCCTCCCACCTCCTTTCATTCCTTTTCTTGGGCAATATTAACCTAGTTGGAATCAGAAGATCTTGCTTTGGTGCCAGTTTTTTTTTTTTAAATTAAAGCTCTCTCCTAGATGGCAGGTAGTCCAGTACATGTTAAATATGTTAAAATATATGTTAAATCCAATATAAGTACACATATTTATACAGTTATCTTATTGCATAAGAAAAATCAGATCAAGAAGGAAAAAAAAACAGAAAGAAAACAAAATGAAAGCAAACAACAATAAAAAGTGAAAATGCTGTGTTGTGGTCTACACTCAGATCCCACAGGCCTCTCCCTAGGTGTATATGGCTTTCTTTATCACTGAACAATTGGAACTGGTTTGAATCATCTCATTGTTGAGGAGAGCCATGTCAATAAGAATTGATCATCATATAGTCTTTTTGTTGCTGTGTATAATGATCTCCTGGTTCTGCTCATTTCACTCAGCATCAGTTCATGCAAGTCTCTCCAGGCCTCTCTGAAATCATCTTGCTGGTTGTTTCTTACAGAACAATAATATTCCATGACATTCATATACCATAATTTATTCAGCCATTCTCCAATTGATTGGCATCCTTTCAGTTTCCAGTTTCTTGGTCCCAGTTTTGACACTTATTAGGTGAGCAACTATCTGCAAATCATACACACATACACACTCTACCTACCCTGAAATTTTACAATGATGTATGTGTACATATGTAGAGATAAATATATATATATATATGCATATATATGTATATGTTAAACATGTATATATATATAACATATATATTATGTTAAACAATGTATACTCTCTGATCCAGTTATACTAGTACACAGTTTATACATCACAGAGATAAAAGAAAGGGGGAAAGGGCTCATGTGTACAACAATATTTATAGCAACTCTTTTTATGGTAGCAAGGAATTGGAAACCTCTGAAGGGATGTCCATCAATAGGGAATGGCTGATTATGGTAGAATACTATTATGCTATAAGAAATGATGAAGGGGATTATTTCAGAAAAATCTGGAAAGACTTTTATGAACTGATCCAAAGTGAAGTGAGATCGGAAGAGCTGTTTATAGAATAACAGGAAAAAGTAGAGAGATAATGAACCTTGAAAGACTTAGTAATTCTATGAACATAATCACCAACCACAGTTCCAGAGAACTCCTAATGAAACACGCTACTCACCTCCAGATAGGGAGGGATGGCTGCAGTATGTAAATTGAAGCATATCTTTTCTTTCTTTTTCTGCTTTTGGATATGACTAATGCAGAAATTTGCTTTGTTTGACTACACATTTGTAATGGGTTTTTCTTACTTTTTTCAATGGTCAGTAAAGGGGAAGGGAAAGAATTTGGAATTGAATTTAGAAAAAATAAATAAATAAAACTCAGGAGCCAAAACTGAAACATAATCCTCCAGATGTGGTTTGACCAGGACAAACCACACAAACTGTACAAGTGTCAAACCACAAAAAACCCAGCTGTACAGCAGAGCCTTATCACCACCCTTTTTCTCAACACTAGGTCTTCATTAAAATTGTTTAAAATCACATTTGCTCTTTTGATTGCCATGTCACACTGTTAATTCTCATTGATTGACCAAGATATTTGGCCTTTCTGGGCTTTGATATCTTTATCTGTCAAATGGAGATGTCCCTTTCAGCTCTAGATTTTATGATTCTGATTATCTTTTAATATCATCTTTGGAAAGAATTTCAGTGACCATTGAATCTGACCTTATACAAATGAGAATCTCTGCTACAATATACACAATAAGTTGTCACCCAAGATCTGCTTGAAGCCCTTCATAACCTAGTTCCCTCCTTCTTTTCAGTCTTCTTATATCTCATTCCCCTAATTAATTCTAATATCTTCCCTCTCTTAATTATTTCCTATTTATCCTGTATTTAGATTGTTTGTTCATATTTGTTTGCATGTTATTTCTCTCATTAGACTGGGAATTTCTTTAGGCCAGGGCCTGTCTTTTGCCTCTTTTTGTATTTCCAGTGTATGGCACATATTAGGTGGTTAATAAATGTTTATTGATTGATGGAAGTCCTGCAGTGAGGGAGGACCCACAACCCTCTGAAGTAACTCATTCTACTTAGGGTAACTTTGAGTGGAATTTTTTTTTTCTTACATCTGTCCTAAATATTTTTCTTAGTAACTCTTGCCCTTTGGAATCAAATAGAGGAAATCTAATCCTCCTCTTGTATATGATAAGTTTTAAGGTTTTTGAAGGCAATTCCTAGTTCCCCTCTCTCCACCTTCCCCATCTTCTCTTTTCCGGGCTAAAACTTCCTGGTTCTTTCAGGGGATCCTTATATTGCATAAACTCAAGCCATGTCCAGTTTTTCAATATCTTTTCTAGAGGATTGTTGTAGTGCCTGGTAGATTATATCTAGCTGCCCCTTCCTAGAGGGAGTCTTCTGTTAAAAAGTAGAGGTGGGGGGAGGAAAGTCATCCCAAAATGTACAGCTTGTGGAAGCAGAAATAGGGAAATGTATGGGGCAGCTAGGTGGCGCAGTGGATAGAGCACCAGCCCTGAAGTCAGGAAGACCTGAGTTCAAATGTGGTCTCAGACACATAACATTCCCTAGCTGTGTGACCCTGGGCAAGTCACTTAACCTCAATTGCTTCAGCGAAAAGCAAAAAGCAAAAAAAAAAAAAAAAAAATAGGGAAATGTTCACTCGTGTTCTTTTCCTAGGACTCTTCAGGTTGTAATATGTTTGGATTACATATACTAAAGTATTGCACTTTCTAAATCCTTAGGCATAGACAGACTTTTCTCAAGTGAATCTAGGCTATGTATGTGATTAACAGAGGAGAAGTTAGGGAGAATTACAAGTAAAGGATCTTTGGCCTTGTCTCCAGAGAACTGGAAACAGTTCTTTGCAAACAGCTGCCTTTGTAGGGCATAGAAGTTAAACCCAGGCCCATGACTCAGCTCTTATGCAAAGCTTTCTGGTATTTCAGGTATGATTGAGTTCACTTCCATTGGCCTAATAGTGCAGCAGGTAAGACACACACTTTTCTAAGTCTCCTGTGTCTTTTTGATCACTCGTCCTTAGAGAGAGAGGAGATTATATGTTGCTTATATGTTTCTTTTATGGCACAGGAGAAGGATTATTCTTGTTCTGCTGGGCCTTAGAGGGTAGAGCTGGGAGCAGTGAGTGTTAGCTGAAGAATGGTAGATTTGGTCTTGAATTAAAAGATTTAAAAAAAAAAATGGAATTGTAGAATCTTAGCACTTGGTAACCCCAGAAGTGTTGAACTTGTGGCCAGCAAACTCCTGAGTGCAGCCAAACAGGTTAATATGAAATTGGAAAATGTTTAACAAAATAAATAAAAATACAATATAACATGATGGCAACATATGGTTTTCTAAGTCAGTATATGAGCTGCTGGAATTCATTCCTATTTGAGTTGAACATGAATAGAGTCTAGAGTAAATCTCTTATTTTCCAGAGAAGGTAACCCAGTGAAGAGAAGGCTTGCCTAGAGTTACACAGCTGGTTTGTGGGAATGCTATAGCTAGAACTGCGCCGCCCAACTCCTAGTTCAGAACTCTTTACAGTATTAATTGATTTCTTTTTTCCCCCTATTCCAACCCCCTCTTCTTTTCACTTACAAAGTTTTGAAGGCAAGTACCTTGGGGATCCACTTCTTTTGTATCCCATTCAGCATCTTACATGGTATCCTGCACATACTATATGCAGGGGAAAAGTGATTGACATATTGATTATTAGAAAAATTTGATAAACATTGTTATTCCTCACCCTTCTGTATCTTTTCTGCTGTGCTCAATTTCCCTGGGAATTGTAGCAGAAGTCACAACCAAATGTACCATCTTCATTCTGAGCCAAAACATCCGTCCTATAGCTCAGTCCTCAGTCTCTTGAGCTCAGAGGCAGGAGGATACTTCTTCAACATCTGACTGGGCCTTAAGCTGACCCCTTTAGTACTCCAAAGCCAAAGATGCCAGCTGCAGTCCCCAACCAAGATATTTTTATCTCTCTCGACCATGCACTTTTATAGTGCTTTATTCCTCCTAAGAAAGGTATCAGATGTAAGTTATTAGTGGAAGGGTGAAGAGTGAATAGTAAGAGGAGGGAAAGAAGGAAAAGGCTATACTTGTTATGCTTTCCTGTACTCTAAGAATGAAAGTCACAGAATCATAGCTTTAGAGTTGAAAGGGATGTTAGGAGTAATATAATTTAACCCCCTTCACTTTAAAGGAGAGGAAACTAAGGCTAACAAAATGAAATGACTTGCCCAGCATCCCATGGTATTTGGATTTGAACTCAATTCATTTATCTCTAAATCCATAGCTCTTTCCCCTGTAGTTGTATCATCTCTTCCTAGCTTTTAGTGAACTTTTTCAGATGGGTTGCTTTTCAGTGAGAATTCCTTTACCTTCCTCCATAGTTTATATCCCTCTAAGACCCCTCCTAGGTGCCATTTAGGGTGAGAATGTTAGATGAGACAGAAGCTACAATAAGAGCAAATTGCTCCATGATTAGAGACCAAGGTAAGAAAATGGCAGCGTCCTGCTTTTCATGCATCGTTTCTATCATCTTGTGTTTCTTCTGTAAATTTCTATTTTGAAGAAGTGGGGAGCTCTTGACCAGTGGAGATGCTATTAATATAGGTAATAGAGCATTAGGAATCTTGTCTGCCTGCCACACCCTCCCTTACAGGCCACACTAACCTGTTTAGGGAGCCATAGTTGTTGCTAAAGAATGACAGATACAGCTGCTGCAATCACAGGTTGTTCCCACAGCTGGAAACTTGCACACTCACACAAGCAGAATGTTGGCAGTGAAGGAAGAGTCTACAATTAAGGGATGAAACAATCTAATAACAGTGATGACGAATATTAATCATATTCTTCTCCAAGGGTACTGAAGCTGTTTATAGACATGACCTAACATCATCCTGCCAAAAAATCCTTGTGAGGTAGCTAAGGACTATTTAATATTATGCCCATTTCCCAGGGATAAAATCAAGGCAGAGAGAAGTTAAACTAGTTTCCCGGGGTGAAGCTCAAACAACACAGTGGCTTATTGGCTCCTCAACTATGTTTTCACATACATTTTCCTCTTCCAGTTCATTTTCTGTCTCATCAGTCTGTTTTACAGTCATTTATGTTCCAAAGGAATAACAAAAATATTCATCTTGCAGGGTAAATTCTCTTTGGCCATTTTCATTATTCAATCAGTCAGCAAGCAGTTATGTGCCAAAAACTAGATGCTGAGGAGTCAAATATAACATCTAGGGAGTTTACATCTTAATGAAAAATTATATTATAATAAGTAGTAATAAGTAGCATTTATATAACTCGTTAAAGTTCGTGAAGTGCTTTACAAACATTATCTTTAGTATCCTCACAATAACTTTGGGAGGTGCTATTGTTATCTACATTTTACAGATGAGGAAACTGAGGCAGACTGCTATTCAATGACTCAGCCAGGATCACAATGCTAGTAAGAGTCTGGGATGCAGTTTGAATTTGGGCCTTTCTGATTCAGACCCAGCCCTGCTCTGTACCTAGATGCCTATATATACAGAATAAAAATAAAGAAAATAAATATAAACTACTTGAATACAAAGTAGTTTTGGGAAAATAGCACAAACACTTGGGGGGGGTGATAAAGAAGGGATTCAAGGAAGGTTCTTAGGCTGTTTTGAAGGAAGAGAAGGAAAAGAGAATATATTTCAAGCATACAGGACAAAGGCTAGATTGAGTGTGTGTGAGTGCCATGCTGAGTCTGAGTAGATAGAAGTAGCAGCTAAAAAAGAAGCACCAGTAAGCAACTTAGTACTTGACATCAGTTCTTCCTCCTTTTTCATATCCAGGCTATTGCCAAGTCTCATCAGTTTTGTTGTTCATTTGTTTCAGTCTGACTCTCTGTGACACCGTTTGGGATTTTCTTGGCCAGGATACTGGAGGGGTTTGCCCTTTCCTTCTTTAGCTCATTTTCAGATGAGAAAACTAAGGCAAATAGACTTAAGTGACTTGCCTGGCCACTGTGCCATTTCGCTGTATTTATTTTACCTCCACATTATCTTTCATATCCTTCCCCTTTTCTGCTTACATAACTATAACCTTAATTTATACTAGACCTTCATCACCTTTGTCCTGGATTATTCCAGTAGTTTTCTAATTGGTCTCCCTGTTCCATAAACAAATACTAAATAAGTGCTTTGTTCATGAAACTCCAATGACTTATTTTTCCTCTAGGATAAAATACAAATTCTTCTATTCTTCACAATCTAGTTAAGGGTCTCCCTTTCCAGATTTATTGTATGCTGTTCTCTATGCATTTTATGTTACAGCTGAACAGTCCTGCTTGCTATTCCCCACACATTTCATTTCATCTCCTCTATCTGGGTGTATTACTCCCTCTTGGATATTTCCTTGAACTTGAACCTCCCACTTGGCGTTTGGGGTTCTGCAGAGGGAGGTCACTACTTTCAGGGCTCTGAAGATAACCCTTAATAGGTAGGTTTCTAGTACTGTCACTCAGGAGGACCCATTAACAACTGGGCATTTAGACTTAATTAGCATTTAGAAAAAAAGGTGCTTAGTAGGATGATATGTTTAAAAAAAAAATTTGGTACAAAACATTTCCTCCAGAAGTTTGAGGGAAACTTCCACACATATACAGAGATCCACAGGAAGAATGGGTCAAACTTATAACATAGAGATAATGAGGTACACTATTGTGTGGATGCAGCAAAGGGGTAAATCGCCTCCCAATGCTTTACAGCCTGGATAATAGTTCTTCCTTTAGTTCAGAGCTGGAATTCTTCTCTGGTACAAGGGGTTATGCTCTTTGAAGACTTCTCCTTCCTCATGTCTTTTCTGCATCTATTTATCTTTGTGTTATTCTTCTAGATGGACATAGCCCAAAGACCCTGATGGTCACTAGATATTTTCTATGTGATATCATTCAACTTCATGCCATGTTATAATCCTTTTGTATTGATTAAAGACTTATTCACATATTTGTGAAGAAATTTCTTAACACTTATTACTGTACTGATTGATATGTTGATTCATTTGTGGTGTCTGGGTCTTCATAAAGACATTGATTGAACTTCAGAACAGAGAGAAGCTAACATTCCCCCATCCTTATATTCTTCCCCCAGTTAAATAAACATTTGCTCTTCTTAGTATATCCAAGTTATGGTTTTTTTTTTTTTAAATTTATCAAATATCTTGTGGCATAATTTATAGGCAATTCAGAAATTAACATTCTTTCATGCTTCCAAATGCATGTGATCCAACTTAATAAACATATCATTTTACAAAATTCTTATGGGTTATCACTTGGTTTAGTGCTTGTAAAAGGCCTTTCCTACTCCCCAAAACAGTAAAGAAAAATAAAAGGGAGATGAAAATCAAGGCCCACATCTCAAGGGAAAGTTTGATTTCTCCAATAGTTCCAGGCCACATGGGATTCTCCTCACAGAGATTAAGAATCTGGGGTCGACTGGAAGTTACCTCCTTAAACTTGTGTGAGAAATAACACCATCCTGAGTGAAAATTCTTATACTATTTGTTTTTAAACTACATAGGAGGATCCAACTAGATATCTGGACAAAATATCTCTAAGGATCTTTTTTTTTTTTTTAATACAGTGCACCAAAATATCTTCAGACATCCCTTTCTCTCATAGAGTGATCCTACTGGTTCTCCAGGCAAAAATTTATTCACCACCATAGGGCACCCCATATGTCCCCCATAGATCCTTATGAATGCTACAGAGCAATCCCAGTGGGATGGCTAACTCATTCATCCTTCATCTCTTTTGTGTGTCTTTGGACAGGCAATGAAACACATTCCTTTCTTAGTCCTTCCTTAGCATTATTCAAAGCTTAACTTGTTGCTAGCCCCCTTCCTCTTAAAAATTACTATCTACCTTGTGTCTATTTTGTATTCACTTTCTCTGTACATATTGTTCCCCCAATAGAATGTATACTCTTGAAGGACAGAGACTATGTTGTTTTTTTGTATACACTGAATAATGCCTGGCACATAGGAGGTACTTATTAAGTGCTTTTTGTATGAATGAATGACATGATGAGCTGCCTTTTCAATTTTTAGTAAGTATCTTGGGAATATCACCTTTTTTGAGTCATCAATAAAATGAGGGTAGAAATATTTTTACTACCTTATTGTAGGAATCAAATGAGACAGTGTATACAAAGTGATTTGTGACCCTGAAATATTTTGTAAATCTGAACAGTAGATAGTGTTCTTAGTAATAGGTGAGTTAAAGTCCCCTGATATTTTACTGTGGTATGAAAGTGACCTTGGAATCTTGGAGACTGTTCCAGTGGAGCCCAAGCTCCAGCAGGTCTTTGCAAGTGAGAAATGCCTGGCATCTGGGCCAGCCTAGCTAATTTGGGAGAGGCTTATCAGCACAAGGCTGGTCATCTGGTGATTAATTTTTTTTTTTTTTGACCACAACAAATCATAAAACTGTCTACTACAGCCTAGAGGAGCTGTGATCCACACCCATGCAGGGAGCACCCACTCTCAGGAAATCAGTGCTGGTCTCACTGGTAGGGATGGTGATTTTAGGGATATTTGTGGTCCTGCTGTTAACCTGTTTTCTTTTATGAACCTGTTCTGGCTTGTCAAGCTGGCTTTGAGACAGGACTGGATTATTTCTGGTTTGTTTCATGCCGTACCCAAGGGGTACCTGGTACTAGTGGATATTGTAAATGTATTAGAAATATCTACATTGGGACTAGAAATCAGTCTCTACTGGATAGCTCACCTCCTGCATTCTTGTACTGGATGGTCTGCCAAATTACACCAAATTTGTTTCTTCTGTCATGTGATCTGTTTTCATGATCTCTTCCTTAAATGTTCCACAAAATGTTCACTTTCCCACAGGCCCAGAGATTTCCTCATTTCTTCTCCACCATCCCACAGTGCTGGGTACCTTCTTCCTACCCCTTTTCAGTTCCTTTTGTGAGTTGTCTTCCCCCATTAGATTGTAAGCTCCTTGAGGACAGAGACGCTTTCATTTTATCTTTGTTTCCCATGAGTTTATCACAATGTCTGGTACATAGCAGATGTTAGTTGTTGTTGTTGAATCACCTCAGTTGTATCCAGTTCTCCATGACTCCATTATGGAGAATTTTCTTGGCAAAGATCTGAAAGCGGTTTGCCATTTGCTTCTCCAGATCATTTTACAGATGAGGAAACTGAGGCAGGGTCACACAGCTGGATTTTTGTTTCACATTGAAAAAAAATTATTTAAAAAAGGTTTTAGCAGCAAGAATTACTATTACTTACTGTTACAAAAGGAGAGACAAACAGACAAAAGAAGGTTGCGCTCTGTGGGATTGCTCTCAATCCTTTGCTCAAGTTCTTCATATCAGGCAAACATGACTCTCCACAGCGTCTCAGTGCAGGACTGCCTCCTGCTAAGTTTCCCTTGGGACCCACCATCAGGACCCCTCAGTATGTCCAGCTGAGACCAGGCCTGTTTGACCATACCCCAGACCTGCTGCCTTCCAGCCTCCTTTGTGGCTGCTGTCAGTACCTACCTTACTTGAAGATTTATGATCACTGTCAGCTTCCCTGGAATATTTCATTCCTTTCCTATCTGGGGAATCTGAAAAATGAAGATTTTCTTTACGGTCGCTTCCTTTTTCTCTGCTCCCTCCTCTCCAGATAGGTCAGCTCCTGCTCAGGCTGCTTTGTTTTTCTGTGGATCTCCAGGTTTTGCTTGTGAAGATCGGAGAGCTGCTGGTACTTGATAAGGTACTTCCTTATTGGGAAGCTGCCTCCTGCAGAGCAGACGGCCGGCGGGTTCTAGTCAGTGAACTTGTCTTCTTCATTTTCCTTCCTCCCGCTGTGGGGCTGAGCAGGGTGAGTTTGGGTGGGTGATGGGGGGCAGGCGGGCTCCTGCTCTTGTTCCTCTTCTTCATAGTCACTGTTTCCTCCATACTCACCCAAAAAGCTAATCAAAGGGTTCACCACCTTGGGCGATGGGGGGCTTTCTTCCTTCTTCACTTTGGGGGGCAGGGGTTTCTTAAAGACCTCATCCCCTCACTGGAGAGTTCCTTCGTGGGTATGTTTTGAGCTTTCTTTTCCCCCCCCCCCTGCTATCCCTTTTGGAGGCATCTTTTCTTCTGTTGTGTCTCTGCCCCATCTCTCTGCCCTAGGAGACTCAGGACCTTTGGTACATAAACTTCTTACTGTGTTTTTGGGTTCCAGCTGACCCACAGCTAGATTTCAAGTCCTCCTGACTCCAAAGCCAATACTCTATCCTTTGCTGCATCCTTAATAGGTGTTTAATACAGGTTTATTAACTATTGACTTTAGTAAGAAACATTGAGGGGCATAGTGTATAGAGTGTTGGACCTGTAGCCAAGATGACCTGAATTTAAATCCAGCCTTCCACACTTACTAGCTGGGTGACCCTCAACAAGTCATTTAACCATATCTGCCTTGTTTTTTAGCACTTACCTCTCAGGGTTTTTGTTAAGTATAAAATAAGATAATATTTGTGAAGCACTTTGCCAGTCTTAAAGAGCAATATAAATGCTAGTTATTAGAATTGTTGTTTTGATGCAGATTATCTTAGGTCTTTATTCTAAATATTTCTGGTTACAGTTAACACATGGAGATCAGGAAGAGAGCCTCTAGGGGGAGAAATATTAGCACTTTATAGAAGTCTTAGTTTCCTGTGTATGGAAGATATTGTAGTGTCATAGAAAACATACTTGGACTTGAAATCAAAAGGCTTAAATTAAAATCCTAACTCTTAATACTGCATAGTTATGCAATAATGAGCAAGGTCCTTTATGAACCTTAGTTTCCTCATCTGTTAAATGGGAATAATAATATTTGTGCCATTAATAATAAAGTGTTTTATAAACCTTAAAGCATAGGGAAATATGAATTTATAATTACTGTTATAATTGTTATTGTTGTGGTTGTTTGTTACTATGTGAGGCATCTAGACTGATGTATTCCCTGCAATGCTGGAGTACTGTCGCATCACTCTTTTTGATCAAATGCCAAGTTTTAGAGAGAACTCCTCTTTCATTCTGGATGAATACTTTCTGCTGTCTGTTGGCTACCCCCACCCTCCCTGAATAGTAAATAACCAGTGTGGCTGCATTTCACTACATTCAGGACACTTTGCTAAGGGCAATTTGAGCTCCAGTAGGGAGTTTGACAAAGATTGTTTCCTATTTCAGAATGAAGTAAGCCAGGAAAGAATGTTCTCCTAGAAGTGACTTGAAAGGTTGGCAGGTGTATGCTGGCGATTTTCTTGCTACCGAGTTCAGACCAAAATGTTTCCACTCTTTTATATAGAGCAGTCTCACTGGTGGTGCAGACAGAAATTTACTCTGGTTTATGGCTTGGCCCCAGGTAGACATTGAACACCTCCTTTTACAGGCCTTTACCATATACTTGTTGGTAGTTCTCTTTGAAGAAACTTCTGTTTCTGAAGTCACAAATAACCAAAATGGGTCACACAATGAGAATGAGAATTGAGAGTTGTTCTGCAGGCTGGGGTCTCCTTATATTAGGATTATAGCAAATAGAATTTGATTCCTTTTTTTCTTGATTGCTTCTGATTTATCTACTACAATTATCTTGGTTGTTTATTCTGACTTCATCTTCAGAGTGCTGTCAAGAGCTAAAGCAGCTGTGACTGGCTAAGTACACTATTTGATTTATTCTAGTATCAGTTTCCCAGTTTGGGGATTGCTAAGACCCTTGACTTACCTGTTTGAACTAGACATTACAGGTTTTTAGGGCATGTTAGGACTTATGAGCCTGCTGCATTTTAACATGTTTGATGAAAGAGTTCATGAAAGAAATGAGAGTCAACATAATGGTAAAAAACAAACTCTAATAACTAGCCACTCATTTGTGCCCTGAAAATCTTCAGTAAAAGGAAACACACTTCCTCCCTCTTGCATTTAGAAATAATTGATTGTTGAGAATTTTGTCCATACTGTAAGCCTATATCTACCCATTTTTTTTGGTTTTGCCAATAGAACAGATCTATCTTATTACATTTCCACATAGTTTTCCTAAAGTATATGAAAAATACTGTCATATACCCTTGTGTTTTCTCTTCCCACACTAAATATTACCAAATCTTTCAGCCAATCCTTTTAGAGAATGGTTTGGAGGACCTTCTATACCTTCCTCATTTCCCAACTCTTGATCTACTTCATCTGGCAAATGTCCACCCTAAAATTGAATGCTGTCCTCCCAATTTGATAGTGATTTGGGAAGACTGTAAGTGGAACTATTATTTCATTTACTTTGGACATTATCTATTCTCTTAAAGCAGCCTGAAGCTATATTACATTACTTGGCTATTATATCACACTATTGATACTTGTTGAACTTGAAATTTATTTAAAAAAATCTCTTCTACTATTCTGCAGTCATATTTCTCCCCTGTCTTGTACTTATGAAGTCAGATTTTTTGAAACCCATGTGTATCACATGACTAACTGTATTCAGCTAGCCCCAGCCATGTCTCACATTCCATTCCGGCCAGCTCCAGAACGACTAACCTAGGAAGTCCTGGTGTTGTCTTGATTGGTGAATTCATTATATCTAGTGCATTCATGCTTTATATTCTGATCCAGCCATCTTTTTACCATCTTTGCTACTGTGACAAATATGTGTGTGTATATACATATATAGACATTTATATATATATATATATATATATACTTAAATGCACTCACATATACATACTTATTTCTCTCTCTTTGTCTCTCTTTCTGTTTCTCTCTCTTTCTGTCTCTCTGCCTCTCTCTCTCTGTCTCTTTTTGTTTCTTTCTGTTTCTTTGTCTCTTTCTGTCTCGTCTATATCTCATTTCTTTCTCTCTCTGCCTCATCTCTTTCTCTGTCTCTTTCTCTGTTTCTCTCTCTCTCTTTCTCTCTCTGTGTCTCTGTCTCTCCCTCCTTCCCCTCTTACTTCTCAGTTCTGGGACAGTACTGAAATCACTGTCACCACAATGAGAAAAGAGGGTAGTGATGAATTCCATTATGGCTCTACACATCATCTCAGTCTCTTCAAAACTCTTGCAACCACTCCCCTCTATGGTGGTCTCTCCATATTACAATGTAAGCTTCTTGAGAGCAGGGACTATTTCACTTTTACATGTGTATGTCTAGTGCTTAGCACATTGCTTGGACTTTGACAATGGAAATCCCTCTTTCCTTCTCCATTTCCTTCTCCCTCCAAAATTATTTCTCTACCTGTTTTCTCATATTTCCTTTCCTTTTAATACTAAGTAAATTCTTTAATTTCAAAGTAAAAGGCTTAACTTGAAAAGCTTATGGAAGGGGAAATTTGTGATATTTATGCTGGGATTTAAGGAACAAGATCCTAAAAGTAGGTTTTGATTAGAGGTCAATGAAGAGAAAGCTAGAAGACTCTGAATACTTGAAGGAGTCAGGAAGAGGGGCGGGCTATTAAATATTGGCTAAAAGATGAAAACCTGGGACTTTGGGAACTCTAAATTCTTCAGTATTCTTGACAGCTCTCAGATTTTATGTATTAGAAAATATGAGCCTGTTTTGATATGGGTATTTTTCTCATCTGGGAGGTCCTTATATCAATGAAACTATAAATAAGTCTTAACTAACCCTTAACCCTTGACTGATAAAGTCCTGTGATAGGTTTACATGTTTCATTCACATTACATTACCATCTCAGTCAACATATAACTGCTTTTCAATGTTGTTGTTTAGTCATTGTAGTCTCTTTATGACCCCATTTAGGGTTTTCTTTGCAGAGATACTGGAGTGATTTGCCATTTCCTTCTCCAGCTCATTTGAAAGATGATAAACTGAGGCAAATAGGATTTTGGACACAAAGGGAAAGAGGAAAAAAGAAGGGAAAGAGAGTGGAAGGAAGGGAGGGAGGAAGGAAAGAAAGAAAATAAAAATCTTCTCTACCCTCAGGAGCTCTAAAGATAAACTTTTTTTAGTATTTGAAAGCCAGAACTGGACTCAGAAAGACCTGAGTTCAAATTTGACTTCAGATACTAGCTGTGTGACCCTGGGCAGGTCAGTTAATCCTATTTGCCTCAGTTTATCATCTTTCAAATGAGTTGGAGAAGGAAGTGGCAAACCACTCCAGTATCTCTGCAAAGAAAACCCTAAATGGGGTCATAAAGACACTGCAATGACAAAACAACAAAATTGAAAAGCAGTTATATGTTGACTGAGGTAGTAATGTAATGTGAATGAAAAAAATCCCTTGGAAAAGGGTAATAGGAAGCATAGGTAAGACTGGAAAATGTTGAGAAGAATAGTGAACTGAGGTCTTTAAGAAGAAGGCAAACCCAGCCTGCCAGTTTGGTGGGTGCCTACTTCCACATACAGTAAGTGTTCCTCTTTTGTTTGCTGCTCATGGAAGGGAGGGTGGAAGAGAGGAAGGAAAGAAGGTGGAAAGGATGGAGAGAAGGAGAAAGGAAAGAAGGAAGGAGGAAGGGAAGATAAGAGGGAAGGAAGAGGAATGAAGGAAGGAGAGAGAGGGAGGAAGGGAAGGAAGAGGAAGGAGGAAGGAATAAAGGAGGGAGAGAGGGAGAATTAATTAAAAACTAAAATAAAAATTGTCTCTGCCCTCAAGAAACATTCACTGCAGATACAATATATAAACAAATAAGTCTGAAGAAGGATAATTTGATGAGAGAGAGCACTAAAAATGGGGAGGAGCAAGGGAAGAGAGAATCATGAAAGAGTTCATGATAGTTCACCTCTGAGATGAATCTTAAAGCAAGCTAAGGATTTTTTGTTTTGTTTTG